>JAACJT020000002.1:6457393-6494843 GCA_009936485.2 Gymnarchus niloticus | reverse complement strand
TCAATCAATCAATCAATCAATCAATCAATCAATCAATCAATCAATCAAGCAAGCTTACTTTATACGGTATATAGTACTATTTCAACCCCAGGGTTTACATAGTGCTTTAAAGACATTTTAAAATGTAGGGAAAACAAAAATAAAAAATAGAAATTAAACAAGCATGAGTTTAAAATTAAAAAGTAAAAAGTAAGCAAAAAAATAAACAAAAGAAATGAAAATTCACTCTCATAAGTTATTAAATGAAAAGGTGAACAAAAAGGTCTTTTCAGTCTAGTTTTAAAAGTACTAAAACATACAGTAGCTCTTTCCAGGGAGAGTTTTAGAGTTTGGGACCATAGTAACTAAAAGCTGGGAATGACCAATGAATTACCGTGGCATGATCTAAGTGATCTACCTTGGACATAACTCACAAACATGTCACTGAGGTAGGGTGGGGCAAGACCATATAAACATTTAAAAACTAATAACAGAACAGAAATCAATCCTTTACTTGTGATGTGGCATGTGGTAATAATTCATATTCCATCTTAACACATCAAGCAGAATCCAATCTGGAGTCCTAATTTGTCTGCACAGATTTTAGGGGTGTCAGACTCTTATCATTGTTTGAGCAGACTCTAGCTAGCCGCTCCACTTCTCTTTAGGGCTAACAGCATCCAAGAACAACAGCTTAACTCAGCCATGATGTCTGTGTTATACTTTATTTGTCTTTGAAATATGGTAACTTGCGTAGAATTGTTTAACTTGATATCAAACTGATTTCAAGTTTAAGAATATGTCACAAATTTACTATAATCAAACTTACAAAGTACTAAAATTCTGTACATGCAAAAGAGGATAATAAATTTATATTTCAAATGATCAAAAATTATAATGAAATATGTTCAAAAGACAAATTCAGCATTTTTTAGGTATTTTTTTCATGCACATATCTACATAGTAACGTATGTTGTTTTTAGCCTGCACTGATAAAAAATGCTCTTTAAAATTCCTTTCCTTCATTAATTGTATTACTATTATTAATATCATTATTGTCAATCATACATTTATCTTAACGGATCGCATTAATATTCAGCCACAATCTATTTCCAGGTGGAGTGGATGAAGAACGAAGAATTGATTGATACCACAAATGACCCCAATTACTACATCACTGTTGACCACAACTTGATCATCAAACAAGCGCGGCTAGCAGACACAGGGAACTATACATGCGTAGCCAAAAACATTGTAGCCAGGCGCAAGAGCTCATCGGCCACCGTCACTGTTTATGGTAAGCCCTTCTGAAGCATGGATTTAAACAAGGGGTTATGACATGATGTTTGCTTTACATGCCCACAAGATAGTTCATTATCTTATGTACCATCTGATGCAATCTGAGACTGAAATTTCACATTGAGACACTTCACGTAAGTGATACTCCATACTGGCCCAAATCCAAATCTAATCCCAAATGCAATGAGTTCTTTGTAAGACCCATGTGTTGCTATGTAATCTTTTCCTTAGCAACAAACATCTTACAAAAAAAAAAGTGTGAATCTGAAGTTCAGACCTCTTAGAATACTACTCAACGTATCACCCATGGTGTGCTGTTATTAAATTAATGGCAGAGAATGAAATAATTGAGTTGAATAGGATGCTGATCTTTATCAAAATACACAGCAATGGAAGAAGCCTTATTATAGACGGTCCCTGGAAACAGAATACACTATGGGAAGCACAGAGTTTAACTTAAAGTGTGCAAAGTAGAATTGTTATTTTTATGATTGTCATTTGAATACAAGAAACAAAAGCACAAGTAAGAGGCAGGAACGGAACTATTTTATATCAATTTTAGCCAATGTCTAAAATTACAGGTGAAAAATAAGGTAATATTCTTTCAGAAACATTCAGTTAGACCTAGTGCTACAAAGTTTGTGTCGTAATGAAATTTTGGGTGCATGCATATTTACTCAAAACATGGTTTAATGTGTATGAGATGAATTACCTTTTTGCCAGAGGATTCTTAATGTTTCTAGCACACTATCATTCCAAAGATCTTTCTGCTGTTTTGCATGGATATGAACTGATTAGTGTTAAGTGTAGTAATGCCCTTACTAGACACACAGGTTAATTTGAAAGCTGTGTCAGTCAAAGAAAAAGATGGAAGACAGTATGAGGTTCACCACGTGTGTTTAGATTGGGTCATTTTAAATTGAATCTTAATTTCACATTTTAGATTGTTTGGAGTCGATTGAAGGTAAAGGGTGTGTGTGTGTTTATATTACTGTTTGGTTTAAACATCTTCAGCCCATGAAGTTGTTTTGAGCAGAGTGTTATTGGCTGTGAGTTGCCCTTCAATGTATGCACTCTGGAAGCATTTCGTGAGCCGAGTCATGATTTAGTAAGTGAAGTCTAGCTCTGAAACCATTAAAATGTGTGAAATTGTGCCTAATTTATGACTATTGTAAAAATGAATTGAAATGAAATTCCAGCCAGATGGTTCTGAATCAAAAGTATTGCAGTTACTCTTCCCTTAAGAATAATTAGCCCTTTTTAATGGCACTGCAGCAGAAATTGTGATTTGTTAATGAAAGCCTTCCAGAGTTCTGTGCTACCTGAACTGTCGGCACAAGCCTGCATGAGGTTTGTTTTGATTGCTTTGCTTTTCAAGGTGGGTGGAATGGGCCCTGAAACGCATTTTAACGAGGCCCAGTTGATGTGGCCTTCTGTGGAGGTAAGGGGTAATCAGGGGCTGAGGAGCCGAATGATTTACCTCGGCAAGGTGGGCAATCAGTTACAGAAGGGAGGTAAGGAAATGATTCAGCCAGACCGTAGCAAGATCATGGAGCAAATTAGCAAGGTACTTGGCAAAAAATAGAGTAATCCAGACTAGTAATCAGGGCTCTGTGGTTACTAATCAGTTTGTTCCTGAGTGGAGGCTTGTTGTAGGACAGTGCCTAACAGGTACAGTTTAATTGTGCTGTGTAATTTTCTAATGATTGCTTCCCAGTAATTAAGCACTTTGTGTTCAATTTAACTTCTTTCACAAAATAACTTAGGGGGAATGGGAAACGAGAGCTTCTGCAGTGCTTTCTAATGTGGCATCAAAGCAGAGAGTGGTACCTCGTGTTTTGAAGCGGGACTTTGCTGAATTTTAGACTTGGGGTACAAGCAGTAGTTTAATTGCATCTTTTATTTTCTACATACTCCTTCCGTCAGAACTAGCAATTATCGTTACTGTGGGTGTGTGTAAATATTTATATTACCATGAACCCACCGATAATGATCAGAGCACTTGTCTCACATCCTTTCCCATCTTTTGTCATTAGTCACCCCATTACTTCACTGTGTACCTTGCTTCCTAACTCATGTCGTCACTTGCGTAGATACAAAATTATTTTTTACTTGGTACAGATTGCGATTTGCCTTTTGGGTGCTGTTGCGTCATTATGCTGTACGATAACTAGAGAATGGCAAGAATGCATTAGCAGTGCAGGACTTAAACAATTGCAGTGGGTTGGAATCCTGTCCAGGCCAAACCTCTCAAGTCCTTCACCAGAATAAGCCAATGTTAAAATTAGTTTTAACAGTTTACCATAGCTTAAGTAAACATTTTCATTGTTGCCAAGGGACTCTTAGCATGATACTTGATATGTCAATGTTCTGATGGACATAAATAGGTGGTGTTTTGTGGTGTAGGTAGATGTGATGAAGATGTGATCTCTTACTATGCTACTAAAATTATAGAAGGTTACTCTTCTAAAGAAAGAGAGCAAAAGCAGCTTGTGGCATCTAGAAAATCATTTTTTGATGTTGTCTTTAACACAATTCTGTATTTTAATCAAATCGCTATACAGGACAATACAGTTAAGAACACCCTGCTTTTCAGTGTACACACTTCCATGCTAATTAGTCTATTTTTGAAGGGAAAAAAATGAGCAAAAAGATAAAACTGCTTTTAAAAGTGGAAATTTCAGTAACAAACCAGTTGCAAATTGTTAGAATTATGGGAAAAGACTTTAAATGCAATTTCATATTATTAGGATTATCTTCATATTAGCTGTTGATTGTAATGTAGGAATATATACATGGGCATAAATTCAAACTACTTAATATTTGAAAGTGATGTGTGCATGTGGATATTTATAGTTAAAGTCTAACTTTAAGAACTGGGCTGCACACCTGGCATTGTCTGTACTTTGCATTCCTAAGTCCCCATCAGTTCTTCTAATAGGATGACCAGATTTCTCAAGGCAGTAAAACAAAACATGGAATTTGAAAAGCAAATTAACCACTAAGCAACCCAATTGGTGTTACATTGTTAGACAAGCTATGGTTTTGTGGTATAAGATAAGAGAACTTTATTGATCCCAGGGGTACATTGTTGCTCTGTATGCCACACGCAGTCTTGTTTTTACTGACCCTGTGGTGTGTGTAACTCTTATGGATGAAGACAACCACAAGATAACAGTGGATGGTTTTTTTTTACAGAACATGGCGGCCCGTTTAGCTTTTTAGATGCCAGCTTTTACCTGAGAACAGCAATTAGCTATTCCAGGGTTGCTGTTGCAGAGTGTTCAATAAGGACACACAGCAAGGGCCTGTCCTGTCAAATGGTGCCCGTCAGGGAATTCTGGCCGCTCTCTTCTTTTCCCCCCCCCCCCCCCGCCTATGCATGGACAGTCAACGGCGGCTGGTCCACGTGGACAGGGTGGTCGGCTTGCAGTGCCACCTGTGGCCGGGGTTGGCAGAAGAGGAGCCGAAGCTGCACCAACCCTACCCCCTTGAACGGAGGGACCTCCTGCGAGGGGCAGAATGTCCAGAAAACCAGCTGCACTGCTATTTGCCCAGGTAACCATTAGGCATTCAGCGATGCCCCTAATGGCGGCTTTAGTCAGTTACCCTTGGAGGGTTATATTTTTGGCTAAGACTTGCCCAGTTTTCTGAATAGCTACAGGGATTCGGGCATTCTTATTTTGTACCAAGGAGAAAATACAAGGAAAGATCATTCGCTGTGGAGACCGTTTCTGTGGAAAAAGCAAGTACACATGACATTACCCAATCTTCCTTGATTTGTCAATAAATACCCATAAAACATCCTTTGCTAAAAAAGGGACTGACATTTGATTGATATATACTTATGTTAATTATACCAGGCTCTGTTTGAAGGGAAAGGGGAATGTCACATTTTGATGCAATTATTGAGATTAGCATTAAATTAGTATGCTGCTAACATAACATGTTAGAGCATCTTATTTTTCTTCACGTATGGGATGCCTTAGCACTGTACATCAGCTACCATTTAGTAGCTACTGATCCATTGAAATTTGTAATGGAGGCAAGGCAACTGATATTAGCTGCTCAGCTATCTGATGGGGATAACAAGGACTTCCTGAAAAGCATGGATCTGAGAATGTTGAGGCACACACAAGCTATGGTGCAGTTATGCTGGCCAGTATGTAAGAGGGTTCAGTAAGCAGGCAAGGAAATTGAAATCTCTGTCGGTCTCAAGTGAGAAGATTTATCCACTTAAATCCATTTTGTCTTTTCATTACAAAACCGAGTATGTCTAAGACTGATGCAGCCTGGGTAATTTAATAAAAACTCAACCCAGTATCACTCCTTAAGTTAAAGGACTCAAAACTACAATACTTGGGGAATAAAAATAACAAACTTTTGAAAAGAGTCTGACAGTCTACCACTGGGATTACTGGCATAGATAGATTTTGTAGGATTAGGACAGATTTCAGCACATTGCAGTTGGTCTTGGGGGTAAACTTTTGTGGTACATGGGGACGATACTGGGTATCTGTGGAACATCCACCATACTACCTGGCATTGAAAGCAGGCAGTGAAACGAGTTTGGCCCTTGTGATACATCTGCCCAAATTTGTTTCAGGGTAGAAATCACTGTAATAAATTCTGCAATATAGGTCTGAGCCTCTGCTTTGGAGCTGAAGCCAGCTCCTTTCTGGAGAATTGGCCAGGTTGTGCACCTAATAAAAAAAGCACCTTACCGCTGCTGTTTTTTTGTCAGAGAGACTGTAACCCCCCGGGAATCCGACTCTCCCCTCATTTGTCATCACCCAGAGACATGGTCCGACAGCTCCAGCACCTAAAAATTACCTCAGAGAGTTCTTCCCAATTTATCAAAACACACTTCCTGCCCTGCATTGGTATAAATCATTATTTACAGACTAGAGGCATGTTAGTGGGTAGGAATCAGGTTCACAAAATGAATAGATAGGTGAGACAGGACGGTCTTCTCCAAGACAGCAGAAGTCCTTTGAGAGATTGCCTCGCTTTAGTTTGATATGGCTTCCATTAGAAATGACTATAAAGGCAGACTGCCTTGTGAAAGGGGCTAAATGAAAGGAGGAGCATCCTCCTTAGAGCATCACATAAACATTGTAATTGTCCATGTATATGTAATGAATCATTCACGGCAGTAAGGGACCCTGTGTTTTGTGACTTCGGTAATTGAATCAAGTATAAATCAATTAGTGATTGGGGCCTATTTTTTTTTTTAATGGCACGTTTATGGACAAGGCAGTCCCATAGCTCTTGTGGTTCTCATATTGCGGAGCCCTTTTCTTGTTGGATGAAATTGGCCCCAGACTATACTCCAGTTCGGTTCTTTTGAGACTGATACTCGCTTATCAGCTTTGAACATGTGGAGTACTTTTCTGTATCATTAACACCTCAGTCATACTCCTCCACTTGTGTTTGTAAAAATGGTTTCAGCAATTTTGGCTGAAAAAACATTGGAGAAATGCCAGCTTTCAAGTTGTATATTCTCTAATTTACACTTAGATGTTTGTGACAGTGTCCTGTGATCCAAAAGCTTTTATTATATATATTGTTGTCTGGATAATGATAGTTTACCTTAATTTTGATATATGATTTCATTGGATGAGAAGGTCATATTCTGAAATGAAGAGCTGGTTGTAGGTTCTAAACGTGATTTATGGACAAATATAGCATTTTTGTGTGTATATAAATATACAATACATACACACAAACAGACATAGGAAGAAAACATAATTTAAGGAAGATAAAGTATTTCTGCATTGTTAAATATGTATTACATATAGTATGTTATTCCATGGTCAATGAGTCCCTTGCTCAAATACATAGTCTTTATGCAATTGTTTTTATTGAGCCAGACTGTTAATTAATTCTTAAGCTGGCACAAGGACAAGGATCTCTGTTCTCATATCAGGAGCTTTATGTTGAGGAAGCTTTTTTAAGTGTTTACTTTTAAATTAGTTCCTGTGAGATCAAGTCATGCCATATACAAGAAGAGATGCTGCACAGCATGACTACTTAAATTTTACGTATATGGTAATTAAAAATATACTTAATATTGAATCAAAGTATACTTCATTTATTTTGCTCATTTACTTGGATTTGTGTGTATGCTTTTAGCAATGTTTAGGTATATTTATGTAGGTTGTTGCTGTTGCTAACCAGGTACTTATCTGAAAGACTAGCCTTACTAACAATTGAACATGCATGAAATCCTCCCCAAACCTTTATGTCTGAGATGTTTTAAGGTCAGTTCCCTTGGTAAATTCCTGAATAATCTTAAGTCGCTGCCTTCCAGAATTCATTTTTAGTCTTTGTGCTGTAGATAAGAAAGCTATAAGCAGCATGTAACTGCTGCAAATGTTATCGCAATTTAGGAATTTATCATTTTAAAGCAGGCAAATACCTGGTTTTGTGCATAGTAATTGAGCTGAGAATGGCATCATTATTCATTATTCAATGATTATTTTTATTAATTCCTTCTGATTCCTTTACAGTAATTGTGTATTACAGCAATATAAGATTCTAATATTGAAATGGATAATGAGTTGAGGGTTGGGAGAGCATTATAACCATGAGCCTCTTTACTGATTGTATGACTGATTTTGCTGGTTGACTTGAGTACCAATTAGGCATCGGGTCAGATCGGACCACCTCGCATGTAGGTTGGCAGTCTTTGCAGGTACATTCCTAGGGTGAACTGGTAAGACAGATACCACTGCCCCTGACAAGGCCCACTAGCCTGCTAGCAGCTTCGCTTCAAGCAAGATGCACTCGAGGGCAGCGTGTCTATATGCAGGCGTACGTGTCAGTCCTGCGCACGCATGCGCGTGAGTTTGAACGGCACATATTCTTAGCAAGGGTTTGTTTGTTAATGTTGCAAATGTTGCCAGACTCTTGTGTGGAAAACTGTCGCCATCTCTCCTGTAGCATAAAGTTTAAAGATGATGGAGCACCAGCTTATTTAGAGGACAGTTGCTTCCCAGTTCCCTAAAAGATCTATTGCTGTTATAACGAGAACTAGCTGGGGAAAACGGAGAAGTCAAGCCTACACCGACCGACAGAGGCTCAGGCCTGGCTTTGGAGTTTGTTAGCCCTGCCATGGGCGTAATTATATTCCTGCAGCCCATCTGTTTACTAGACTTTGTCATGATGTATTCAGGAGTTTATCCTTCTTGCTTCATCCCTCCTGTCCTGCGCAGGTGGGGGGTGGTGGGAGCAGCTATTCGTCTGTTTGCCGGAGAGGCATTCTCACTGCAATCCTGTGACTCACAACCCACAGAACTCCTGTCCTGGTGGGTTTACCAGAGAGGCTAATGCTTGAGCCATTAGCTGAAGAAAAGGATAGAAGTAATCACTTAGACGGTCCTCAGCCTGCCTCACTCCAGCTGCGTCGACTCATTGGACTTAAACAGCAAAGGGCAGCGAGGTCACCCCATTGTAGATTTTTTTTTTTTTTTGTTGAAGATGGAAGAACCTAGTAACTACTGAGACAAAGCTACTATTAGCAAATATAATTATCTTTTTAGGGGATTAAATATGTTGGGTTAAATTTAGGGAAATTCTGACCTCAGGTTGTGTTAAAGTGAGAGTGGCCCGGCATCCCGAATGGTGTGGCAGTCTGTATAAGGTGTGCAAGTTTTAACGATAATATGACAAGTGGGAGGCTGTTAATTTTCAGCTTTGGCACTTTTACATTCCTGCATGTCCCAAGTCCTGGCCTACGATGAAACTGGTTCCACCCCATAAAGTATGCACAGTTAAGGCAGCCTTTTATTCAACGGTCTTCATCCAATTGGCTTGTAGTTGGTAGGCTTTATGGGACCCCAGTTGGTTATACACAGAAATTGATTGCTGAAATCTAGAGGTTAGTCTCTGCTGAGCTTTTAAAGTGCATGTGGATGGAAAGTCACCCAAGGTAGTGATGAAAGAGCTGTATATAAAAAAGGCAGTTTGTAGGGCATCACTGTACATAATTACTGCTTTAGCTAGATCATCTAGATCGTTGATCAGTATTAAAAAGCGTTTCTTCAAATTGACATCGCAAGAAAGTGAGGTTATGCAAATACATATTATAATACAAATGCCCATCTAAGGGACTTACAAGACATATTTTGTAGACTCAATTCTGTGCTAATAGATTTTTCTTTTTGGAACAACCAGGGGTAACTATTCAGGAATGGAAGCCGTGTCTCTGAAGCTCATCTCCCAAGGGGCTGGATTAGTTTTAAGCTGCCCTCTTAAGGAAAGAGACAGTACACGCACAACAAAACTGCCCTAAATAAATATCATCAAAACAAATGCACTGCACTCAGACAGCATCAGCAGTGGCAAAGCCTGCACAGTCCATCACTTCCCCACTGCCTGACCCTCTCCTTATGGGGCACTTTCAGCTTGTTGGAGCAGCCATCCCCAATCCCATCGTTGCCTGGCAGAGATATCCAGCAGCAACAATTCTCTAGACAAGGCAGATCTGGGAGAGCAGTATCCGGTTAGCAAATTGATGTTCATACTTACTCATGCAAAAAGGAGGGAAAAAAGAAAATAGGATTTGCTGTGCTACACAGAAATCAGTGAGACAGAGAGTCTTCTTTTTTCTTCTACAAACCGCAATTTATCATCATAACACATCTGATAAGATAAATCTGAGATCCAGAGGGCTGGCAATGCAGCTGAAGATTGCTGGTGTATTTTAATTAGTGGTGTCATTCACTGTACTGAAAAAAACAAACAATGCTGTGAGTTCAGTCAAGAATCCGAGTTACATTTGCGCAAGTTACAATGGAACTTCAACAGGCCACCCAATACGGACGTTTGAGTAAAATCTAATATATGAAACAGAATACAGTTCTCTAGCAGAATAGCATGAAAGACATTATGTATTTAGCAGTGCGATATGTGCACGTGGTACGCGTGGACTTTTGTTTTCTCTCCTCAAGGAAGAAATAGTGTTTGAATAATTTCCCACTGAAATTTAAAAACCATATCTAGTATTCCAGATAATTTTGATTTTTATGCGTTCTCTCTCCTAATGAAAGGCAACGTGCAAATATTATTCTATTCCATGTTATTTGTTGCATTTAATAAATGGTTGCTAGGGATGTGATTACAAATGAGCCTTTTAGACAGAGGTCTTCCATTCTGATGCCAACAGTAAATCGCTTCCTGCTTTCATCTTCTAGGAAACAACTTGAAGCTCTGCTCTGAGGCCCTGTGATTGCAAGTACAAGGGAATCAAATAGTTCTCCCTTCCAGTTAGTGAAAACCAGCTGGGGTCCTCTAGTTTTGCCCTTGACAATGTTGAAAAGGAGTTGCCGCAATGTTATTGTATTACAGTGTACTCCCCTGGAGGCATTTTTTCTCCCCCACATGACCTGTTGTGCTCTATAATTGAAAATCAGCAATGAGCCAGGGTTTTTAGCCAGGGGTAAATTACCTAAAATGAATTCAGATCGGTGATTGTTATATTCTCGGAATACGGCACTTGTTGTTGAAGTCTTGTGAACATGGCTGTGGCCTGGTGTTCATGTATACACGTTTGGACTCTGAGATGGATGAGAATGCTGTTCAAGGTGGCAGGGTTTTGGTTGGATCTGGTTTATTACTTATAGCAACATGAAGTCCCATGGAATCTGTGTGGAATCAGGGTGGGGACCTGCCTAATTCGCAAGTGTAGATATGCAGCCAAAATCAGCAGTAGATTAATTTGTTCTGGTAATTAAACTCAGCAGTATTAAGAGTTAGGAAAAGCATCTGATCCAGTAAGGGTGCTTTCAGTGGGAGCTTATAATACTCAGCGATGGGGGTCTGATTCCCACCTCTGGCCCTGAGTGTATTTAGCATTTGCACAAGGCCCCCTGTATTTACGTGGATAAGGTGAATTGATGTGTCTAGATTTCCCTTAGTGTGTGTTGTGTTTCCCCATAGTGTGATTGTGTTTGTGTGTGTGAATGCGTTTGTCTTGTGATGGACTGGCGTCCCCATCTAGGGTGTTCCCTGCCTCATGCCCAGTCATTCCCGGGATAGGCTCCTAACTCACTGTTACCGTATACTACATATATACGATGGATGGATGGATGGATGGATGGATGGATGGATGGATGGATGGATGGATGGATGGATGATTTTACCGTATGCATAAAACGATAATGACGGTGTATAAGATGTCAGGGTCATCTGGTTCCTGACTGACCACATGAGACAATGGCTCATGTGATCTTCAGTCAATCTGAAGACTGGTGGTTCTGCTGCGGCATGTTACTCTTGATGTCTTTCTCACTTGAAAAAGCATAATGTGAAAATGTGCCCACAGAGTATGCATTTGTACTTGGGTAAGTAAGTATATATATTCCTAACTTCTGAACTGCAGTTCATAAGAGATCATAAAGGGCAATAATTAATAGGTGTACATGTACTCGGTTCATACTTATCCTCCCCAAATCTTGAATTTTTTTCCCTCCAAATACTGTACATACTTAAGGAATCTTGTGTGTCATAACCCCTTTAAAACCCCAACATGTATTGACTCTTTATCCCCAGTATGTAAACAAGCTTTTCGTTTCACTTTGAATTTTTAAAAAATTGAAATCAATGTATGGCCATGATAATGTATTGTGATTTTCTTGTTGGTATTTTCTGCTTTGGTGACAAAAATGTTACTGATGTCTCATGTATGAACATGTATAGTTGGTTTGTACTAATTGAACTCCTGCACCTTGCCGTACAGAAATATTTTCCCTGATATACAGTATAGATTTGAGAGGATGATGCCAATGATCCGAAAGACCACAGAAGTCTACATTACAAGGCTTTCATTAAAAATGCATCCATAACATGTTTTGCTACACCTCCTGGGTACGTTGTTGAAGAAGGCCTCCCCACTCATGTGTGTGCATCCAAAATCAAGCAAACACTATTATCTGATTTGGTGAGGTCCCTGTACCAGTGATAACTCAGTGAAAAAAGACCAAAACAGACCCATGGTCTGAACTTTATGACCCAATCAATGTACATGCCCAAATACACCCACTGATCATATAATTACAAAATTCCCCTCATGATTCAAAGAGCATGACTCGATCACTATATTATTCATTACAACCTTGCTTAATAGACTGTTTTTCCACATGACTATTTATTTACCAAACATAGGTTATTAGAGAAATAAGGCATAGTGGATCCATTAGAGCCCTTCTTTCTGGCCTGTAAATTAGTCACAACGACAGCTAAGTTAATGATAAGCAAAGCTCAATGCTCTGTTCTGATTGGTAGCAGTCTTCTGTAATTCTGCTTTTGCTCTATTTTCAGTTCAGGGAGAACCAATTGCCCCCGAGAGAGCTCATTACAGTCTGTGTTCACATTAGCCCACCAGTAACCTCCCAGAACCAGGAGCCACGTCAGTTTGAATGTCACTCCCAATCTGACCTCCAGTGGAGCTTCCAAATTATTCTCATCCCAAAGATGAGCTCTCTCAGTTAGTCAGAATTGATGTAACCCTCTGAGCTTCATGACTTTGCTTTGTCCCACTCGGGTCCTTAGATGCTTCCTTCCCTTTCTGGTCTACCATTTTGTGTGTGTCTCATTGATTGCTTCTTATTTTTTTCCATCCTTTCTTGAAAAAGTAAATGTTAATTTAATATTTTCTCACCGTTCCTGTGTTGTGTACAGTTTTCAGATACTTACCGTTTGAGCTGCAGTGCTGTAGCCTCTTTGACAAAGGGTCTTGGATAAGGCTATTGACATAAATCCACATTGTAAAGATCTGCTCCAGAGCTAATAGCCCAGGGAAAGCTCAGTTTTTTTGTGGCGAGAGCTTTATTTCTACAACTAAATGCAGTAGGGTGACATGGCAGGACAAAGTGACGGTAGCAATTTGATAGTGTGGCCTGCATTATTTGAATATAACAACACCAAAAATACTGCCTTTCGAATGAGTGGTTCTGCACATCAGTCAAGCTGGCCAGGACAGGTCGCAGGTCTCCATTTCGGTGTTTATGGTTAGTGTCAAATGGTTTGTGAATCTCCCTAAGGAAAAACAGAATGACCGATGGCCATTCAACATACACACGTACACTGTCATGTCACTATAGCCATATCTTGCCGGTGCAGAGTCAGTGACTGGCTAATAATGTTAGGAAGATATTAAGATAATCTAGTTAGTCAAGGCAGGGGAGTTGTCTGTTTGACCCTTGAGTCTGTGTCTGTGACCAGTAGATGGAGGCTGGAGTGAGTGGAGCAAGTGGTCGGCCTGCGGGGCAGATTGCACCATGTGGAGGAGCCGCGAGTGCACCCAGCCTGTTCCCGGGACCGGCGGCAAGGACTGCCAGGGCCTGGACCTCCAGTCCCAGAACTGCACCAGTGAGCTCTGTCCACAAAGTGAGTAAGGCTGCTCCCCATTTTGTGCCCCCTTTACAGGGAAAAGGAACATGACCAGCAACAGCCTTTAATGAGCTCTACATCTACAATGGAAAATCACAGAAAGCTAGATCGTGTCCACAGCAATACAACCTTCTTTAACAATGCTATCTTCTTTGTACATTTTGCCCCAACATTAATAATCCGCTGCTCCCAGAATGAGATTTCAAGGCCATTCTGAGCAAGAAAGAAGATTGAGAAGAAAGGGTGTCCTACCAGTTATTGGTAACTTCCTTCACTGATCAAGGCAGCGGCCTGTTGCAGTAGCTTTCTCTGTAATTCCTTTCAGGATCAGTAAAAGTTCTATCTATCTCTATCTCTCTGAGGCTGTCTCTATCTTTGCAGTGCTCTATATAGAAACAACGTAAATTACCAAAATGTATGAAATTCTTGCTAAATGTATAAAAAGGCATGTAGATTTAATTTCACATAGAACCCATTGTACCATACTTTGGATCTGACTTCCTCTTTCTTTCACACATACACTCTCGACGTGTATTACATTCTGGTCATAATCAGTTCCTAGCAGATGAGAATCCCCAGAAAATGTCTGGTAGCCTCATTGCTGCAAGTTAAATACCTGCTATAGTGATACAAAAATGTTGCCACATGAAGAGGGAATGTTCCCTGCATAGTCACCTTCGGACGCTCTGTAAGCAGCTGTGGATATTGAGGCTTAAACTGTATGCAGGGCAACACATGCCGAAATGAATGGACTGAAAAAAACGTCCATTCCTAGTAGTTCAAAAAGTCAAACAAAAATGGTACAGTTTTGTTTTTGGATTTTCCTTTTTTGTCTTTCATTTTTACTGGGTCTTGTGTTCTTTTCTATCGATCACATCCTTGTTCTTGAGCATGACATTAATAAAGGTCATGACCTCTGTGTGGCATATGCCACCAAGTATGTCATTAAAAATGTCATTACACACTTTGATATAACATACAAGTCCCACGTAGTGTTTGCCAGCATTAAAAAAGTTACTATACAGAGAGTTTTAATTCTCCACATCTTTAAAATCCATCTTGTTAAGTATCCAGTATAGGCTCACTCGGTGATCTATAAAGTAATCATAAATGTATTATCTGTATAAACTGGATATTATGCAATTATTTTTGAAATTTTAAACTTTAAATGTTTTTTGTGTCTAAAAATTTTCTGCGATTCCAAGGAAGCTTGCAAGAGTTTACCTTGAGTAAAATATGTAAATTACAAATCCAACTTGAGAATGTATATAGGAGACATGCATCAGAAAGTGCTGCCTATGGGATGTACTCCTAATGCAGCTTAATGTCATAAAGCCATTGTAGGATTTAGGCTTAACATAGCAGAAAGTCTGCAGCAAATTCAACACGATAAGCAACATTTCTGGTGGTTTTCAGAGTAGATGATTACAGAAGACCAGGAAGGGATCCCCAGGAGATGGTTGGGTCATTCTTCAAACTTAAGTGTATATGTATGGAAGAGAATTTTAAACATCAGTTTCTTTCTTTTGTAATTGGACATGAATAAGTCCTTTCTTTAATTGGTTTTCCTCTGCTATTTTCAAACACTGATTTTTTTTTTTTTTTTTTATTGAGATGTGATTGGCATTTTGAATTAAAGGTGCAAAAATAGCTTTGGAATTTAAGATATACATCAATTTTCGGAGAAAATATATTTTATATATAAGTGCATTTTTGAGTTTGCGCATGAAATCATATTTTAATACGATTTATTAAAAATTAATAATTAGATATTTTATCATAGCTTTTTGATGCCATGATAAAGGATATGCATACTTGTTTCCTTTTAAAGTACCTTTGTGTTTATGTATTTACTATTTCATGTATTTCAAATGATGTAACGTTATAAGGCTATAAGTCTGAGTACACACTCTCTTCTGAAAATAAGTATTTAGGCATTTCCACTCAATACTGTATACTTCATTCAAACAGCTTTTCATCCTGCATGGTGTAGGTATAGATAATCACCATCAAACAAATGTAGAGAACCTCGTAACCTCAAAAACTAAGAAGAAAATGAAGTATGATTATTCTTTCCTGACAATCAGTGGATCAAATGTATAATTATTCTGTGAGCCTTTTGCAAATTTTTATCTAGTGATCCTGGAGCACTTTGAGTGCGTGAAAGACATTTCTGTTGTCTTATTAAACGTGACATGAACCTTTCACTTTAATAATTGCTAGTTTTCTGATCTCTTGAATAGCGAGCTGGTGCAGAGGAGGGGGAATTTATTGCTAGCTTGTCCAGCAGTAGGCAGGGTAACAACTCAAGTGCAGGGATTTTTCATAGCAGTGAGGTCACACAGTAAGATGCCATCGTCCCTGGCCAGTCTAGAGGAATAATGAAAAGCCTGGCTTACAGCCAATATGCAAATCGCAACCAGGTGTTAAAGGGCAAAAAAGGCATAAAATGAACAGGCATTTATGTTTTACTCCAAGAAACATTAATTTGAATAGCAGAGCCAAGGGAAAATAGGACGGCATGAAATGATTATTGCACTAATTTGTATAATGAACTTTGAAATATTTACAAGCTTAGAGTTGCATCAGCTATGCACTTCATAAATGATTCTAAGCTGTCTAGCAAAAATATATTCTTCAGCTATTTCCGTATTATATTTCCAAAAAAATATATGCCCTCCTTACACCCTCCCAGTTTGCCACACTGAAGCTGAGATGAATTATTATATTGTCCTTAATGCACGTGTTGATGTTGTTAATTGCCATGTTCTCCTGAACCTAAACAAAGTCCTGGTAAAGATCAGTGCACTGCAACCAGGTGTGAAGATAGTGTTTTTAAGCCCTTTTGATTGACAGTCGTGGAATCGCAAAACGACACTGCGAGACTTTGATTTGTCTTTTCAGTAGCTTTTATCACTGTGAAATGTTAAGTCGTACACATACACTGACCCTCCAGTGGTAAGAAAGACACAGCTCTTCTGAGTTTCTGAGAAGCCCTCCCCACACTGGCCGTGGGGAGACGAAGGGGTGGGCGAGAGGGGATTTGACTTCTAACGTGCAACATTTCCCCTGCCTGCGGCTCCTGGTAGCAGTTTGAAGTGTCAGTCACCTCTGGAGAGAAAGCCGCCATCGTCATTTCCATTTCACACATAGCAGGACAGCCTGTGCAAGATCCTCCTTCCTAAAAAAAAGCCCCCAGGCTGCACAGCAGCTCTGCACAGACGTCTCGGGCTCCAATGGGAAGCCTGGCTAAATGCAGTCAATTATAACTTCCAAGGAGCTCAAAGACGCAAACAAGGGTGTGTCAAGGCTAGCTTTTTGCTAAAGAGCAGGAGTTATACTCCCAAATTTTATTACCCTCAAATGCAGCGTTTTCTAAACCAGGTGTCAGAAATTTATCTCAGACTCACACCGACTGCATACAAATTTCAAAGTAATGTAGCAAGTCTGTGAAGTATCGTACCTCAGGAAATCTTCCTCTAACCTTGAGGAAGGCAAGTATCTTGTTCATTATAAGTTGGAATATTTCAGTATCAGGTATGTGACAAGAGGGGAGAAGGAAATGATGGCGTGGCGAGATAAAATGCAACGAGGATGTCAGTGTGCAGTGTTTGAGAGTATATGAACAACAAAAAAATGAATGAAAAGGCGCTGAAGGGATGGAAGTGACTTTAGGGAATGAGCGAGACAGGATCCTTGCAAATATACAACTTATTTGTGCCAATTAAAGTGTGATTTTTGTCGTTCTGAGTCTTGGCATGCCTAGTATAAATAAACACCGGTGGCTGAAAGCTAAGAGTGAGGTGTATAGTTAACAGAGTGGCAGTTTCATTGATAAATAGCAAGAAATTGCACCTTAGAACAAAGACAGAAGAATGGACAGGAGAGGTGATGACCTAGGCAGATGTGGTCATCTGGAATGTTCAAGATTTGGGGAGACAGGTAAAGGTGGAAGAGCTGTTTAAGTGTTTTGAATCTGTTCTTTAAACAAAACCAGATGTATGAAATATCTGTCCTTGGAGATATGAAGCAGAACATTTCACTGAAAGAATATGAAGTATTGCTGTTTATTTTGCTGCATCTAGAAATTTGAGAAAAATGAAAAACTATATGAATATGAATGAATGAATATGTGACACAATTCTCATGAAGAGTCTCTGTAGAGCAGGGGGGAGGTTTCCGTAGTGAAATATATGCCTCCCTTTTGCCGCTCAGTCTGGCCTCCATTGTGTTCCTTTATTTTACAAAAGCCCATCCCATTAACAAGTTTCCCTTGTGTGGACACAGCTGAGTTCTGTGAAAGAGAGATGCCAGATCGCTAGTGCATGGTGTTTTGTGGTAAAATCCTAGCTGTTCAGAGCATCCCATGTAAAGAGTGTAGTACAGTATTCAGTTACTTGGAATGGACAGCATGTGATCTGTCGCATGGACACGCCATTATGATTTCAGCCTACTTATAAAGAAATGTTAGAGTTTCAGTTCTTTTGTTATTATCTTTTATTTGTGAATGCAGAAATTCATGTTGGCCTTTTGTTTGTTTTCCGTGGCTTTTTTGCAACTGAACCCGCTGCTTGGTTGGAACATGGTGAGCAACCACATAAATCCCCTCTTATTTACATGATATGGTATCTTCCTATTCATCAACCCAGAGTGACTAGAGGTGCATCAGACGACAACAGCAAGTTCAGATTCTAATGGGTGTGGGCTGATTAAGTGCATATATAATTCACTAACTTACAAAACACCACAACAAGCAACAAACCCACCGTGCAAATAAAATGGTATATAAGGATGATTTGAACAGTGTAAGGAGAGTTTGAAATAATGGACCCAGCCAAACAGAAAACAGCATATTATACAGTGCAAGCAAGCACACAAAATACAGGAGCATGTAAGAATAAGTGAGACATTAAATAGAGGCAACATTTCCTTGCAATACTCTCCACCAAAGCTCTCATCTCCCAGTCTCAGATACTTCCCAGTGTAAACTGGTACCTGAAAGATAAAATGCATCTTAAATGCATATTACATTTCATGTTAATAAAACCGTAACATTGGGTATAGGGTGCTTAGTTCATTTTGTGTGGTGTCCCAAGCTTCTCTTCTAATAAGGTCAGAGAGTATTGATTTAAATATTTTCATCATGTGGCTTTTATGGGGCCATAGTCATATCTGATACTGGGAATCCTACATCCCATCTTTCTGACTTTTTCATGTGCCCTCCACTTTCCTTCTTTCTCACTTTCATGCAATCCCACAATATGCATTCTTTGGTTGAATTTCTTGATTATATTTGTCTTACCAAGCCATGTGCAATTATGAAATTATAAAATTTTAGTTACTAAGGGTAGCAAATTCCCATTTATTTATATATATATATATATATATATATATATATATGTTAATATATATAAGATATATTTTGGGTAGAAGTGATATTTCATGAGCAATATTTAAAATTGTTCAAACACTGTGCCAGTCAGACTTTAATAATATCAGTATTAATATTGTTATTTTGATAGCTTCTTTGTGCAATCGAATGGCCCTAGTTCCTGTAACTGTAAGGCGAGGCATACAGTATTTGCTCATTTCACATGATAAGAGTACAAAGTCACCTTGCCCTAAGCAGTCAAGTCAGCGCCTCAATTACTACAAACCCATGATGCGATATATTACTATACACAGAGGATTGCATCTGCGGTGTCAAAAAAGTATTTTTCATGGAAATTACATATAAGCAAGTTCTTTGAGAGCCAGGAAAACTCCACTGTTTTCGATTGCAATTAAGACAATTGCAGGCTTTAAATTAAGACAATTGCAGTCTTAATTGGCCATGACAGAAACAATACGTCAGGATCTTCGATGCAAGATGAACGTCTATCAGCACTGGGCATCCTGGCTGTTGGCTGCATGAACTGTGCTGTTGGCTTTTTATTCTATAAACAAATGGGGCATGTGCAGTGCCTTTCCAGGAACGCTTTGTACTGCTGTTTTGTTTGTCGTAATGATGGCATAATGGATAAGGCTCTCTGAAAATGTCACTCAAATACAATAACGGGTCCCATTAGAAGAGCGTTTACTGTGACACAAGACGGTGCAATGCCATTTTGTCTTATTGTTGAATGGGTGGCACAGGCCATCATTTAATATTAATATAATACAACCAATGAATATGATAACCATTATATTTTCTATTTATGAAATAGAGGCATAAAATTAAACTTTTACATAATATTTAAAATTTCTGTTTTATTTTTTAGATAAATGTGTTTCGGGTTTAGCAATCTTACCAAACGTGCAATTTCGACTGATCAGCAAAATTACATCTAGCTGATGTTAAAAACAGAAAATGGCCAGTGCAGATTATTTTACAAAGCCAGCTAAATTCAAATGTTTTAATATGTGTCAGAGGATTTAGTTGAACATTAAACTCCCACTCTGGGTGATCCAAATCATAAGAAGGCCCATTCAATTTGAGAGATGCATCGTGTGCTTGTACCATTAAATACAGAGAATTCATGATCAGATTTGAAATACCTAGTCCTAAATTAGGGGTCTTTCGAAACTGCCGCAACTAAAGTGAACCGTGTTTGACCAGCTACCTTCAGAAGGTACTGCTTCTGTGACTAATCACACGTAAGTGTTGAATTTTGTTGCAAAGGTAATCGCACATTCAGCAGAGTCAGTAACGACTTTAACGTCCTTGACAGTATCCTTGAACTTCTGATATATCGCTTCACCCTCCCATTGTCGATGGGGCCTTAGCAAAAAAGGTCAACATCCTCTTTTGGCCATTTAAAATGATGCTGTCAAACAGATTAAAGCATATTAAATGTTGCCAGCGAGGTTCCCGGCAGATTAACGCATGCCATCAAATAGCTGTATACCCATCAGGTGCATCAGAAATCAAAGAATTTCACAGACCTGATGTGAGTCAACATTTCAGGGAACTTGTAAATGTAAAATCAAGGTGAAATGTTGCACAGTGCCTCACAGTGTGAGGTGGAAACAAAACACCACATGTCCCGCTCTCTAGCCTCGACTTTTGTTGTACCCAATTATCAATGAACCATTCTAATACCCTTTTTTTAAATTATTATTATTATTATTATTATTATTATTAATTTTTATACTGTGTGTAAATCTAGTGTTTACTAAGAATTTCTTAATAATTTCTTTAAGGGGTCAGTTTCATCGCTACAGATTAAAACAACACATAGATGGAAAACTTAAATCATACAGACCTTGAATTTTCTTTAATTTTTAAGAGCATTACTAAACATTATTTTTTCCTTCAAGCCTGTAAATATACAGTGGGTAATTGTCCATAGTAAATGCTATGTATCTGTTATGGTTTAATTATTATAGTGCATTCAGTTATTATACACTCTTAATATGTTTTTCTATGTTACATTACACAGTGAAATTTTATATTACATAATATAAATATGGCTAGTGCCTTTAATTCAGCAGTACTACTGTACTTGGAGCTGATGAGTTTCACATGAATATTAAGATCAGCTACATTGACATCCCAGTTGATATCATTTATTAAGGGGAGCGTTTTCACTTTAAGGAGTGAAAAGTGCACCCGCCTGCAGGCTCTTTAAAGGGCTCAAGGTCAGGTTCACACGTCTTTAATGTATTGACACATTTATTCAGAGTTTCAGATCGTTACTAACATGGAATGTTAATTCCGTTTGTGCCATGCTCATTCCTAGGATTTTAATATTAAAATTTGGACGTGGTTCCTCTCCAGCCCAGCCACGCAGGACAATTTCTCCATAGACAATATAATGGCATTCAGTATCGTATTCTGAGCAGAAATGTCCTAATAAATGCTTTGGTCTTCATATTGAATATCCATGTCTCCCCTGCTCCACAGCTGTGTCCGGCCCGGAGGATGTGGCCTTGTATGTGGGCATTGTGGCTGTGGCCCTTTGCCTAACTCTGCTGCTGATCGTGGTGGTCCTGGTGTACCGTCGCAAGAAGGAGGGCCTGGATGCAGATGTGGCAGACTCCTCCATACTCACCACTGGCTTCCAGCCTGTGGGCATCAAACCCACCAAGCCAGGTGTGTGGTCATCGGATAAGCTGCCTTGGTGGAGTAGGCAATGTTCTTAACGTGGTTAATCTTTCATGTAAGCTGGGATGTTATTGTGTTTCTGCTTAGCTGTTAATTAACCCCCAATACTTAGAGGTTTTTTTACTCTCTGGCAGCTATATTTCAATATAGTATTTTTTTTTTTTTTTTTTACATTGCTTATTTTTTATTTGCCTGACTTGAGAATGCATAAAGAAATAAATAGACTACATATCATAAGTTGTGTTCAGGAAAAAAAATAAAGTTTAGAAATGCACATCAGCAGGGAATGATGCCTGAATTTTTTTTTCAGACTGAAGGACTTTTCCAGGCTAAGAATGGAGGCTTATGAGACATTTGACTGCCTAAATGAGTTGGGAATTATTTATAAGACTCACAGCCAGCATACCCAAGTGCATTTTAAGAGTGGCTGGGTAGAGTTATGTGTGATAATTTTACAGAGATCCTACATTCAAGTAAATACAATATTTTTTAAATAAAAATCAAGATACCATTGCTAACCTTTGCATTCCCAGGTGCAGATTGTATGACAAGTTTTAAATTGTGAGACGTTCAAATATCAGAATTCACTTCTAAATTGGTAATCGGAAGTCATGGCTCTACACGTCCAAACTGGAAACCTACAACCCCAAATCAGAAAAAGTTGAGACAGTATGGAAAATGCAAATAAAAAACTCAGTGATTCTTAAATCACTTACTTTGACTTTTATTTCATTGCAGATAGTATGAACCTAAGATACTTCATGTTTTGTCTGGTCAACTTCATTTAATTTGTTAATATACATCCATTCCTGCATTTCAGGTCTGCAACACATTCCAAAAAAAAGTTGGGACGTGGCAATTTAGGGCTAGTAATTAAATTAAATTAAGTTGACCAGACAAAACATGAAATATCTTGGTCTCATACAGTCTGCAATGAAATAAGTCAAAGTAAATTTAAGAATCACTGCATTTTTTTTTTTTTTTGCATTTTCCATAACGTCCCAACTTTTCTGATTTGGGGTTGTAGATAACAAGATATGAAGCCTAGTGGTCTACCAAATGCTTCAGGTACACTATCTGTATGTCATAGATACCTGGAAAACTGCCAGAATGGAGACAAAAGCAATCTGTTGGAAATGGAATAGTCATAAAAATTTGGCTTAGTTCCCTGAATGACTGGATATTATGGTCAGAGAGGCCATTTTTCATAATGTAGCATACTGAGTAGGTGAGTGGGAAAAAATGTTATATGGGTATATGCCCTGCCTTCTCCAGTTGTATTTAAAGGGTTATAAAGCATTCTATTTGCCTCCCTCATTGAACAAGATGTGCAGAATCATTGGCTGAATCATTTACTGAGGGTTAGTTTTCTGTTTTTTTTGTTTGTTTGTTTTTAAATTTCTCCCTAACATGATCAAGAAATCTAAAAATTAAACATGTAATCACGAAGGTAAAATGCTGTGCCTCCTTCACTGTTGGCACAATGGTAAAACCTGTGCCATGCTGCATATCCAAAAGATGCCCCAGAAGGACTCCGTGGGGAGCATTTAACAGCACCCACGATCCATCTGTAGGGCTGCCCATTTTGCTGGGCAACCGAGAGTGTTTTTGATTCAGAGACAACTGAGATGGTGTGCTCATTCTCATAGATACCTCTAGGGGGAGGAAGTGCCCAACAGCAGCTGAGACCACTCCCCTGCCCCCCCCAACACACACATACAAACGCACAAGATTTTCCACTTCAGTGGCCTCTCCCTCACGTTTATATCTGGTCCACTGCCAACAAAAGGAACACTACCAACCTGCTACATATGGTAGTTAGGGCAAGACTGAAAGGAAATTAGACCCCATGGGAAGTCACCATTCTTACCCCTAGCTCTCATTGCCAGCTTAAAGGTGACAAGTACAGTAAGACACACTTGACAATTTCACAGAATGCTCAAGACCAGAAAAGCAGTTTCTACAAGCCGCACTATCAGGATCACCTTTAATGATGACAGTCATGATCGCTCTTCAGCCAGATAAGTTATTTTGTTACACTGGTACCCAAATCACCAACTGGCTGACCATGCATGTCCTTCATATCTCATTTTATTGAAATATATACAAACATATATAGGGTGTCCCCCTGACCCTAACCACGACAAAGCAGTTAGAGAATGAGTGGATGGATGGAGTATGAAATCATTTAGGTCCTGTTTGATGGAGAGTCATTTCTCAGATAATCTAATCTTCAGAATAGCACTGTATGGTTGAGTTTATTTTTTCTTTCTTTTCTTGAGATGTATTCATTTGACTAATAGACCTGCTCTAAAAATATTCCACTGGATAAATGGTTATCCATCGATCTTCTTATGCTGGTCAGGGTTGCAGGAGCCAGTCCATCACAGGGCACATACGCACACTCAGCATGGGCAGTTTAAAGATTTGAATTAGCCTAATCACATGTCTTTGGACTGTAGGAGGAAAGCTGTTTCGTTGTAGGAAGTTCTTGAGACATGAGGTGAGCATATAAACTGCACGCACATACACACACACACACACACACACACACACAACCCTGGAAGTATGAGGTAGGAGTTCTACCCACTGAGTCACCATGCCCCCTGCAGCTGATTGCTATGAGAGGAAAAATTATAGCCTTAAATCTTTGTTTCATTTTCAAGTAAAATTTAAATATTCACTTAAAGTTCATTATTTTATTTTATTTTAAAGAGTGCGTTTTGAAAACTTAGATCATTTGTGAATTGGCTGTAATAAATTTCTCCGATGGCATTCCTGTTTACTCTGGGAGTCAGGTAGTGGAGTCAGAGTAAGGCAATGATAGGGTAAAAGTAAAGCAAAATGAAATTTGAGGTTCTATTAAATGAAACAATTCCATGCCAGACCTCTTGCTGTGATCTTCTGCACCCAACAACTAGAGTGTCCCATAATGCAAAATATCTCCCTTTATATAATATTGTTCTGTGACAGAAAATTTAGGTTTTCCTGTCATTTTGTAATAAGATTGTTTTTAAACATATCCGCAGTTTTTTTGTGCTTATATGTCTGATACGCAAACTGTTTGATTTCCAGGAAGTACACACTGACATCCTCTATTGTGGTTTACTGCAATGCATACAAATAGAAAGTGAGGCCAATGTAATGATATGAATTTCATATTCATTGTTCTCTGTTTAGCAGCATAACTTTTTATGCATTGGCTGTTGAATTGCTTTGATACTGCATGCTTGTTTGAATTGATTTTGAAAACTACGTGCAAAAGGGAGAAAGAGAAAATTGATCAGCTGAAGAAGGAATGGTAATCTTCACATATGGGTGTGAGATAGGGAATGTGGTTATGGATGGGAAAGGAGGTGTTTTTATTGTATGTTACCCTCTGTGACCTTTGGAGATTTTCACTGGACTCTTGTCTGTTTTTGTTCTAATAGAGAACTCCCATTTGCTTACCATCCAGCCTGATCTCACCACCACTACAAGCAGCTACCAAGGCAGCCTCCGATCTCGGCACGAGGCTGCCGGCAAGTTCTCAGTTACAAATGGCCCTCTCCTAGACCCCTTGCCTAATAGCTCACACACGCTCCACAATGGAAAGCTGCCCTCCGACCCAGCAGAGTTCATGAATCGGCTCTCCACTCAGACCTACTTCAAAACTCTACCACGCGACACTGCTGACACCTCCTATGGTACTTTCAACTTCCTTGGTGGACGGCTCACCATTCCCAATACCGGTGAGTCCAGTGTCATGGGTTTGTTCAGCTTCACCTGTATGTCTATTTATGTAGATAGCTGGGAGGACAATATTTGGTCATATGTTCACTGTGTGGAGTATGCCATGCTCTGGTATCAAGTCAAAGTACATTTAAATAACTATAACATCCAGTTACATATTTCTTGAACAGTGTGACTCAACATCATTTTTCATGTATTTCATGGTATTTCTATGTTTTTTACAGTAATTTTTAAATAAAATGTTCACTGTGCGCTCTTTCATTGAATAAAATGTAAAATGGCTTAGCCAGCTTATGAAAGAGTACCTGATCCAGTAACAGTATACTTTTAAACACTTTATTAAAAAGCTATAATCCTGTTTATTTATTTTTTTATTTTTTCCTTTCCTTACATGCGTAAGTCCTACCTGTCATGGAAAGTAAACAGATGATAATGATTCATCAGAGCACATTTAAGTGGTACATTCTTTGCTAAAATCACAGGTTACATATAATGTAAGATGGTAATATAAACAATCTTAAACGAATATGTATATTTACATGGTAATTATCAGAGGTAATGATGTAATAACATAACGAGCCAAAAGACAACGGTAGACTGAAAAATGTTTTTAAAAATGTGTGGATTTATGTACACTTTTTCCGGAAATTGATGTACGGCACTGATTTTTTTCCACCAATGATTAATCAAAAGGCTTTCACATCTGCACTTCTCAGACACCACAATAAACCTCTGGCAGCCTTTGCTATCTGATGTTGCTTTGCAAAAGTGAACGATATCATCAAGACATAATGAGATGTTGACCTCTAACTACTACTCGGTGATTTGGAGACCCAATACTAAAATGGTTATGCCTTTATTACCTCTGAGGTCCCATGGCACATTACTCCTTTGAAAGCCTGCAGCTCTATTGGCTGTGATGGCTACTTATCCCTCTCACATTACGCGTCAGTCTCCAGGCAAAAGCCACTTTATTGCTCAGCCTCTCATTCTGTCGGTTCTCAATGCCCTTCAATGGACTAGTTAATATGGTGAGGTTTAATTTAAAAGAAATATCTTGTCTAGTTCTGAGAATGTGATGTCATTAGGGGTAACCATTCACATAACACATGTAGCGGGGGAGCAAGAGACTTCACGGTGAGGAGATCAGGTGTACCGGATTCAACAATATGATTTAGTGACCATACAATATTACAACACCTATAAATCTATTAGATTTTTGGGACGATTGGATTGCAAGAATATCCAGGTAGACATTTGTCAGTCTAAACATCTGCTTCCCAGCAGTATCTCCAACCTGTTTATCCCACATTACATAACTCACATGTCCTATAAAGGGTCTAAGGCATTCATGTTGCTCATCGACACATGGATGGTCACATTCACGTACCATCACGTGTGTTCACACATTGGATGAACCTGTTATGAACCGGTCATGTAGGCAAATTGGTATTTTTCAGTTAAACAAACCAAAGTGGAACATACCAATGCAGAAGCCCAGTACATCCAGACACTACTTCATCTTAGCAGAGGGGTTAAAAAGACAGCTAAAGCAGATTATTTGTGGGAGCACTGAGTGTTACCAAGTGGAATGTTGCATCTTTGGAATGGCTTTTATCTTCAGCATAATGGCCCAAAGTTTATCCTACTGCGAGAAGCCATTTTACATTTTGACTTGCGTAAATTGCCTTTGCAGTTTTTCCTTTACTTCAACCACATCTCACCATTTTCTTTGCTTTCAACTGCATACTCTGCAATCTCAGAGAAAGCACTTTACATGAGCTGTTGATGTAAAATATTCCTTTACTCAAGCCTGTTCTTTAATATGAACTTATACACAACAACTCTGAATTTTGCTCAATCCCTCAAATCCATTTTGAGCCTGAATCACAGTATAAACTGTATATGACAAGTTGTCTTTTAGCCTAACCCCTGTGTGCCTCTGTATGTGTTAGACTGAATGGCAGGACAATGTGCTGAGTCTTGGTATCCAATGCAATATGCATGATACAAGAATTTTCTGCCACAGCAGATAGACTTTGTTTTGGTTTGCTGAATTTGATTTTGTCAGCACCCATCGTCCCTTCTTGAAATGGCAATAGCATGCCCTTACACTTTTGTTCTCTCTTTCGTTTGTTTTGTTTCAGGAATCAGTCTGCTTATTCCCCCTGAGGCCATTCCCCGAGGAAAGATATATGAGATTTATCTGACTGTTCAGAGGAAGGAAGATGTACGGTAGGTCAATTTCTCTTTACTGATTGCTCTCTGCCACAAACAAACAGTGCTAGGTAGCATTCATTGTATTTCCTGGATGTGAGCCTCATACATCTGTCACCACACCAAACTAAGAGGTGCAATGAAGTTAGGTTTCATAGCTGAAGACACTTTAGAAGTGGTATTTGTGCAGTTTGCTGACACGGGCGCTGGATATATCCAACATTTCTGTGTACTGTGTGTTAGTCGTGGTAAGCAGAGTTACATTATTTGGCATACCATATGTACTATATATGTACCAAATACTGTATGGTTATTGATAATTTTATTTTATGCAGTTTTACGTATAATCACTGTACCACAGATATTGTTATGCAGGATAGTTTTTGGCGCCCATGTTAGCAAATAAGTTAATATGCCTCTTTGTTGTTGAAATCTCATTTAATTTGTGAACTTCAGATATATTTGTAGCAAAGAACTAGCGCTGTTTGGCTTTGCCCTGCATCCGTCTGCCCTTGTAATCCTTCTGGTCGCGTCTTCCAATCCAGATTTCCTTTGGCTGGTAGCCAGACGTTGCTGAGCCCTATTGTGAGCTGTGGTCCACCAGGCGTGGTGCTGACCCGACCTGTCATCCTTAGTATGAACCACTGCTCGGACGCTAACCCTGAAAACTGGGCCATGAGATTGATGAAGCAATCGTACGAGGGAACTTGGGAGGTGAGTGTCTCACAGTTTTAGTGGTGGATGCAGTAAACAGACACCGTATATCGAGTACAATAAGTCTAATTCGTACATCAGTCATTATTTATGCCAGTCAGTACAACATTCACTATAACTGCAGTCAGAGTTAGTGAAGTAAGGGTATTGACAGGTAGAGTAGTGATATTGGTAATAAATGTTTTGGTGGTGAACAAAACATACTAAGTTTTAACTGCAATAGAAAGTATGATATTTCTGCAAACATCTCATAATAACTGTGAATTTCGATTTGTTCATTATTAATGAATGATATGTGTAGTATCTCTTTTTAGTGAATGCAATGCCTTTGAAGAGATGCCTATAAGGTCCTCTGATGGCTATAGTGCCCACACCAAGATCTGCTCAGAATGCAGCCCTATAGGTGGGGGGGGGGGGTCTTCTTTCATGTTCAATATCGTGCATAAATTATTCAGGCCCCTCAGTGTGGTAGCAGCAGGGTGTCTGCACGATGAATTGGCCTGTCTAAGGCTGAGGTTAGAGAACCACTTTTAATCATCCCAGGCCCAAATATAGCCAGTGGACCACAGGTTGGGAGGGAGTGGAGGGACAAATCAAAGTTTGTCCTGCTGAAGATAAAACCTGGCCCACTGGGCAGAGTCATTCATTTTACCTTGAAATGCATATTTTATGAAAAGGAGAGCGAGAGAGACAAAAGTAGGCAAGTGAAAGAAATTGTGTCTATTACAATGTCAGATCTTTTATCCAATGTATGATAAGGAATAATAAAATAAAGAACACCTCACAGTGAAGGGATGTAAGTAAGTTTTCTCACTGAGACAATAGGTCATCTATTGGTCACAGGAGTCAATATATTAAAGGCCTAGGGATACTGTACTGTAACGTGCAGTAGGACATTGGACTCCGGCTGCAGAGCGGGACAAGTGAAGAGAGAGTCCTCTTAGGAAAGTCCCCTGTGGTCCTAGCGCTAATTACTCCCAGTCATCACCTCTGCTGAGCACCTGTAAGCCATGTGGTCAGTCCAAGCAGCAGTATTTGACAGATACTGAATCGTTCTGCCGTAGTGTCATTTCACTGAGACCATAATTACAGGTCTGTACCTAATATACATTTTTCATTCGTATTTATGGAAGTACTGCGTAGACTGCACATTTCTCTAATGGTCAAATGAGGTTTTAGAGCTAGCTCATCATATTTTACTGCTAATGCTGCTAAAACTAAATCAGTTCCAAATCTGAAATAATTCCAGTTATTAATATTTCATTTCACCAGCCACCCTATATATACTGTACATGATACACAGACTTAAGTTTTGAACACTAACCTGAGATTAGTTATAAATTTATTTCTATATTTCAGTCGCTGAATGAATGCTTGTATTGAGAAATTGTTGACTGATCGTATTAAGTTGTTAGTCCATGGTAATTCAAATCATATTGGCAGTGTTGTAGGAAACCTTTTTAATACAATTAACTAAGCACTTGGTTGTAGTACAATTCCCATTTCTTTATGTTGCATCACACATAGCATCTAAGTAAGAGTATGAGTAATGAGTCGTTAATTCTGAACAGAATTTAGTATCGCATCTGCTAGCAACCTTAGCATGTGAGAGAACATCAGGTTCAGTTTGCTAAAGTGCGTAGTGAATTACAACCTCCGTAGGTTGTCTGGTTGCTGTTCATTCGCACTCAAGTCACATTCTAGTTTGACTTGTGTAGGAGTCACAAGTAGCCATTAGAGTTTGTGTTACTTGTGACTATAAGTATGTAAATGTGAATTAATGTGCAAAAACTGCATCTACAAAGCCAATATTATTATTATTATTATTATTATATTACTTCTGGAAATAAATTAATCTGGCCTGGAATAATTTAGTATTCACATAAAATCCAATGCAGAAGATAAGCATAAATCTGGAAGCGAGTACTAAGTAGTATAAATTGTTTTGGGTAAAGGAGCAATTAAATTTCCTTTTCTTTGCAGTAATCGTGACTTAAGTTGATGAGAATTAAAAGCAAAGCATGATATTCAGTTAAAAGTCAGCATGATAACAGTGTTGTTTTTTTTTTTTCTTATTTAGAGAGCAGGTGGTATTTTTAGGTGGTTTGACAGGTGGGCCATGCTTCATAACTCTGTCAGTGAGACAGAGGAATTCTGCTGAATGACCGTTCTATAGCTGCACTTGCGTAGAAATTGAATGCCTTTGTCTGACAGTGGATGATAATCGTAGGCACTTCATTATTTAAAATCACTAACTATTATACTATAAGTTTATTTTATAGTTCCCTAGCGTGCTTTTAAGAGGATGCTCATTCATACACGGAACTTGCTGGAAAAACAGGAAATATTCAATATCTTTTTTTTTTTCTTTAAATAGTGCAGTTTGTTGTACCATCTCATTTAAGTTGTCATTTTTAATACTGTTGTTTATACTTACCCTAAATATCATGATTCAAGGATTTTGGATATCGCTAAGCACTTTGTGCAATTTTCTGAGAAAAATAACACAAAAACCAGCCCTATAATGGCTTAATCATGCAAGACACAGGCAATGTGAGTGTGCCTCTTTTTGATGGATCATTATAAAAGTTTGCAAAAGATAATTCAAAAAATTACAACAAGCAAATGAATGTCTGTGTTCTTGCAGCTGGTGTAGGGGGGAGATGAAATGGAGGACTTCTGAAATGTTATTCAAATTCATATTCATACTTGGAAATGAGATTCAGAATCCAGACTCAGTAAAGTGGTCATGTGATACATTTCACAAATTTAGCCCTTTCATCAGATATTATTTATTTGAGAGTCCTCTGAAGTGTCAGTCACTTTGTCCCTTTCAGCATTTTGGAGGGAAAACCTGGTACAAAATGATTTTAGATTTCATTTTGGTCTCCTACTGGGATTTATGAAAACATAGTACAATTACAGTGAATTCCTCACGTCAAAGTGGAGTTTTAAATTGAAGTTTATGTACAGAGACAGAATAGTGCCAACAAGGTGCTGAAGTGATTTCCCACATTTTTGAAAGCATTTTCTATTAACAAGTTTAGAGGGAACTGTTTAACTTCACCTTAATAACCCTCGTCAGAATCCGTTTTGTGCTGAATTATTAATAAATGGTATATAAGAGCTAACACAAGTCTACCTATAGGGAAAAATCCTTCAAGTTTTGTGACATATGATTTTAATTTTAATGAATTAGCTTTCAGCAGTTATTGTGAATTTCACTTGCATCTGACTATAGTCGTGTCCTAGTTAAATTCTTTGTGATCCATGAAAAAATAAATCCTTTCTGTAAAAATAAAAATATAGCTTTTGAAATTTACAATTGTCTTGCATTCTAACAGTATAACAAAACATTACTTTATATTTTATTCCGACTTTTGAGCTGTTGTGTGATATATTTCAGAAAATATTGTTTTTTTAAAATAATTTCAGCAATAATGTGTTAATAACAGTCTATAATAGTCACTTTAAATTTCAAACAATGTGAATTTATGTAAAAAAGATTAATTGCATTGAAGTTCTAACTTAATGATGATCCATTTGCAAGTGTTTTGTGGGGTGTACTGAACACTGGTTGTACATAACGGGAGAGACAACACCATAAAGACTACGGAAAAGCATGTTTGCATAACTTTTGTTGTCTTTTTCTCCTCTTATATTTTAAACTTGATTTCCAGTAGTTCAGAGTCTTCCAGTTACATTCCAGACACAATGCAGGAAAACAATCTAATGTAAGTGACTCTTCTAATCTTTGTTTCCAGATATTCTCTGTCAGAGAGAGTAATAAAGACTGCTATCAAAAAATCTGTCAACAGTGGCATTGCCAAGCAGCACTTGTTACTCGCAAAGAAATAAGTACTTAACATGGAAATCATAACGTCAAAAACATGTAGAATTAGTAGCATTTCCATAATACAGCTTAACACAGACACATCAATAATCCATTGCATGCAAAATGACATCAGTGCATGTGACATGTAATTATGCTTCAGTTTAATCTGGTTCTGAAGTTTTATGTAATATATTATTAGGTTACCAACATGAGAAATTAACCAAATACTCTGAGCTGTCATTGTAACTTGCCATTTTACAGTTTTGCAAATTGGGTTTTAAAGGGAACTTACACTAATATGTAATAATTTATTGTTTTTCATTGCTTCAGTCTGCTACAATCTGCTTCAAAAAGGTGCTTATTTATTTATTTATTTAATTTTTGTAAGTAATAAAAATACACTTTCATGTTTCATGTTCTGAACGAGGATCACAGTCAGAATTTAGATAGCCTGTTCCCTTTCATAGCATCAAGCCATAAAAGAACTATAAATTTTAAAGTGCAGTGGGATATTTGATGCATATATCACAATACAGTATAATTTTTTTAAAAAACACCTTCGACAATCAATCAGGGATGGGGTGTTGACAATAGAAAAATAACACTTTGTGGAATTCATCGATTTTACTGTCCAAAGACCTTCAGTAAGAATTGGAACTGAAATCTTTCCTAGTAATGCCTGACAGTGAGTTTGTATTTTTTTTTTTTTTTTTTTGGAAAACGATATATAAGTTCTCTGTTGTCTATAATGGAATTTCTTCTAGGTTTGTAGGATGTTATCTGACAATGAACAAAATAGTCTTCAAACAATTTCATCAACAGTCAGTGAGGTTGATGTTGATAGTAACAGTTGATAGATTATTGAAAGCTATATGTGTAGTATACCAGTAACCTGAAGGAGTATATCCATAACTGACGTAGGAAAACTTCTAATTACAGCTTAAAAATATTTAAAAATATTTCTCACTGATGGCTTGTATAACAGTAGCCAAAGACAATACAATTTGACGTGCAACCGCATTTTTTTACATGTATCAGAAATGTGATCTGTTTTATGTAGTTGTGAATAAAATTAAATCCAGATATTTTTTCCGTAGTGTTAAGCATCAAAACATAGGATAAAACTGTAGCTGATACTATATACATGTACTTAACTGCATATGAATAACCCAGAGAATAAGCCAGCTGCAGATAAAAAGTAAATTATTTTAATATTTGACCTGTAAAAAATGGTGATGCATTGCTTTTTTTTTTTTTTTTTTTTTCTTCTCGTTGGCTAGGAGGGCTTCCCTTATGGAAATGCTGAAGTAGGCAAAGTTGAAATATGATTGCATACTAATTCAAATTGCTTCTACATATACTTGTACACTTTATGCATTTTATTTTAAGTGTTACAAACTTTGGAGAACTGTGAGAATTACATTCATTCTAGAGTCCATTTGCCATCCTAGGATACACTCAATACTTATGCCCTAGTTCCTGATGCAGAGTGCTCCTGATGTGGTCATGCCTTGTACCATTGCCTATTTCCCTCTGTTTTTCTGTGGCCTGTGGAGGCATGAAGTACCTCTTCACATCTATGATGTATTACACATCAGAGGTCTAGTTCTTAGAAATTGGCATGGTGTCACAGACACAGCAGTAAGAGGATGAAATTGTCAGGGGTCATAGAGTAATTATTCCAGAAAGTACACGTAATAGATGATCAAAAGCCAAGAGCTGTGAAATTTGAATGTAAACTGTGATTTATTTTTGTTGATTGTCACTGGTGTACAGCTGAAAAATAGGCTTTAGAGAGACTTTGATTTATCCCTGCGTTGTCCGTGTGTTCGTATAGAAATGTTCAGATTTGCAGAATGATGCTGAGGGAAGACTTCTGTCAAAGCAAAGCCTAAAATTAGTCTGAGTCTCTGTCCAATTTATGGATAGACATCAAGCTAAGTGATGTATTATAAAATAGCATTTAAAAGCTTTAATTTACAGATGCTGCTACCACAGAGAGAATTCCTTTCTGCATACAACATTGTTAGATCCTGTACAAGGTCTGTACAACCAGCAGAGCAAATTAAGTTGACACATATACATTCTGTAACGATAATTACCATACTGTAATCATATGGTAATTTAAAAATAACTATATATCATTATCATTGTTGTACCCACAGTAAGAAGAGAGTAAGCTACAGTACTTTTAGTGGTAGAAGAAATGGAAGAACTTAAAGAGGAGCTTGGAAATGACAGTGTTGATGCACACTCAGTAGCAACTCTGCGGATTGTACGGCTGCAAATGATTAAATACAGCTAAGAATTACAATGGCTAAAATGTGATATCTAAGCAATTTTCGACATGGTGTGATCGTTGGTCCCAGTAGTTCCAGGCTTTCCAGGCTCTCCGAAGCAGCCCCCCCTCCCCCCCAGGATTTGAGAAAATGATTCAATAAATAAAAATAAAAGCAGTTATGTCACTAAAAATACTTTGTTAATGAAACAGAATACAAAAATAACGGTTTAGTACAAGGATTTTGTTCAGAAAGGCATGTCTGAACACAGAACTCCTCAGTGTTTTAGTAGATTCTGGAGACAAAAGGGGGTCCTACCAGGTGCATACATAGGGGTGGCTAAAAACATGGCCACTGAGTGTACCTGCTGTGCTAAAGCTGTGCAGGAGATTATGTGATGCATTAGTATTTCATACCTCTGGGAGGATCTGGCCATTTTCCTGTCAGCTGGCGATGCAGGAGCAGCACCTAACCTAATTCCTCCACCTGCCTTGACAGGATGTGCTGCAGGTTGGGGAGGAGCTGCCGTCTGACCCCTACTACTGTCAGCTGGAGGCGGAGACGTGCCGCGTGTTCACGGAGCAGCTGGGCCGCTTCGCCCTCGTCGGGGAGTCGCTGAGTATGGCCGCCGCCAAACGGCTCAAGCTGGTCTTGTTCGCGCCGGTCTACTGCACCACACTGGAGTACAACATCCGTATCTACTGCATGGATGACACCCAGGATGTGCTAAAGGTAAGTGGGCTGCCCATATATGGTAATATTGTACTCTGTGTTACGTGTGAAGCTTTTCATCTTGATGCTGGTAGGTCTGTTTGCTGTCCTTAACCGGAGAAGTACCTAGCATTCCCCCAAGTGTAAATTTGCCTCCCCTTTTTTTTTTTCCCCAAGGATAGTTATACGCTAATGTCAAATGCACACCCTCAAGAACTGCTCCTAAGCAGGCAGTCAAGAACTCATTTGAATGTCTAATTAGTAAATGAAAAAGGGAATGTCACTGAGCACCCACTCTCAGCAACCCCTCAGCACTTCCATAATCTCATTCTTCTACAGCAACAGTGTCACTGGAACAGCCAAAAGTGCTGCTTTCTGTACAGGCTCAATGAGTCCACTTCACACGGTCTACCTGAGTGGCTGATCTCATTTCCCAGTGGAGACACTTGTCATTGCTAAATTGGGGGGGGTAATATTTGAGGACAGTAATGATATACAGTAATCTTCCATACGTTTCAGAAACTCAACCCCCTCCCCCCACTGCTGCCGCAAAAAAAAAGCTAGTAATGCTACCTAGTACTTAAAGAAATAAATGGACAGATCTTAAAATTTTCTTTATGACCCTTTATGAATTTCACAAGATTAAGGGAGATGTTTTTTTTTTTTTTTTTTACCTTTGCAGACCACACACAGTACATTAAAATATACCATAACACATGGCTAGTTGCAATTTATGCACTTGATCAGCTGGGTTTTTTTACCACAGGTGTGCTGGTTGATCTTTGGCTAGTTACCAGTTACCACCAATGGCTGTAATTATTAGCTGTTTATTAATGAATAAATGAACTGATTTAAATTAGTTTAAATAGATCAGCCATTCAATTGTAATTGGTTGACTAGGTGATTCAGTAAAACTGGTCTCTTTTAAGTATTGATTGCATGGTTTATTTAAAAGGGAAATTTAGCTTTAATCAAATGAGCATTTTGTTGCCTAATTTGCCTTTGTTCAATAAAAAGTGGATCTTAAAAACAGTTAAGTTTGGGTGATTTACACAAAACACAATGGCACATTTTTAAATGGTTTGGTGATGCACAATCTTTAGTCCTTGCCTTCGGGTTCAGCCATGGAACCTCCATCTCCTAACCCGCAGAAGTCTCTTTTCACCCAGCCATAAAGAGTACAGGAGGATATTAATGTCATGTTGTGGGTAACCAGCTAAAATCGCTTTGGGGAATTAACTGCTAATTGAACAAATATGTGCTAATTTATTACTGTATCATGAGCTATGGTAGACTTTTTTAAGGTATAGTACCTTTCAAATGTGAACTCACGCTCAGAATGAATGCTTTAATAGAAAAGAACAAGATCCCCCAGTAGTTTGATGTACACTCATCTCACGTCCAGACCCAGTGGTCATAACCACATCATCCATACTGCTAATTAAAAAGCAGTACTGAATTCAGTGTTGTAGGCAAAAAAAAAATCACATGGCATCTAGCATATTTAGCAAGAGAAGTTTTGAACTTATGATTTCTCTCTAAGCACAAATGTCAGGTTTACTCTATAAGAGAGAAGATTGTAAGGAAACACACTGCAGCTCAACCATGAAGATGTAAATTCCATGCACATACAGAGTTCGGGGGAATTGAACCCCCAATCTTGTATGGAATTTGCATGTTCTGCTTGCATTGTGTAAGTTGCTTCACATACTCCAGTTTTTAGGATATTCCTCTGTTTTGGAGTTCAAATCTCCCATAACTGTTTCGGATCGCATGGATGGATGGATGGTTGGATTTAAAGGACTGAGGATAAAGAGTTTCTATAATCCACTGTACATTGCCCGTCAAAAGTTTCTAAACACTCTTAACTTTAGCATTTTTGGTTAACTTTCAAGCAATGTGCTCATTGTAAATAACCTCAGAAAAATCTGAAGAAGAAGGACAATGAAGAAACGCTATCATGGAAGTGATGGCAGTCTCCACAATCTCCTCATTTTAATCCACTGAGTTGGGATGAAATGGATAAACTACCGCACATCATTTGTAGGCACTTCTGTTGTGTTGGAGGAAAATTTTAGAAAAACAATCTGATTATTTAGATAATACCTACAGTTTGTTCAGGTAAAATCAAAGTAAAAGGTGACTAATTTAATGAATCTAAGATTTCACATGTTTTATTATAGTATCATTTGATTATGTGTTTCC
>JAACJT020000002.1:6438631-6454412 GCA_009936485.2 Gymnarchus niloticus | reverse complement strand
GAGGCGGTGGAGGACAGGGCGGCCTGGCGTGCTGTGGTCCATGGAGTCGCGAAGAGTCGGACATGACTGCGTGACTAGACAACAATTCAGCGCTGTTGTACAAAAGCAGTTTCAAATGCCATGGACAAAATTTAAAAATAACTTTCAACTTAGATGCCATTCACCTGACTTACAGAATGTGTCCAATTATCAAAGTAATTTCAAATACTGCAGAATGAATTCCTCTATTGGAATGTGCATGCCACAGTTATACCACAATATATAATGCAGCTGGTAATGATTAAGGTTTTTTTTTTTCTTTAGTTAATGTCAAACACTCTAGAGGAATGGAAACTCCCAGATGAGCAGTTAGTAACTCAGGATTTTTGTCATCTTGTTTTATAGTCCAGAAAATTAAAACACTTTTGAATTTTGATTTAAAGCTGTTTCTTCTTTGACCTTGAGGAATACTTGTACATGATGACTCAGAAAATGTTGAGGAAAAAATGATTAATATTACCTATCATTCAGAAAGCATAGAGAGTAGTTTACAAAAACATTATTTGCTTGTTATTTCATTGCACCTACAGTGTATAATTACTGATTAAATGGGTATGCAAATTAACCACCTGCTTTGCAAACAATTCACTTTGGCATACCAGTCACAAATAAATTAGAGTGCTTGTTAGGACTATTGTATTTTTTGTATACGCTGGGGATTTGATGAAATTGATCATTTTATTTGTTTAATTTTCAAGTTATTTACATTTATGTTTATTTGTGAGCACAATAGTCAGATGCCTCCATTTCAGCGGTAAAATATGCAGGAGAGTCTGTTCCCAATTTAGGTTGGCATTGTTGGGGAATTATTTTCTTATCGATTCTGTTTTGTCAAAAACACAGCACCGCTCCCTGGTAGAAGCTGAGACATGACTACTGTTCGGGGTCTGGCTGTCATATTCAGCCCTGCACCATGCCAAAATCTGCATTTTCTTATGTTTCAGCCCACGTTCCCTGGTTTTAGCAGATCTGATATTTCGCCACTTCCAAGGCCAGGATAAAGGGTAGAGTCTGTAAAACATTGTATGGCACAGCACCAAATTCTCTGTGGAAAACCTTAAAATTAAGCTCATAAGCATGGAGAAAAAAAAAAAAAAACATTCACGGCTGACACCGAGATTGCCTTGAACTGATGGGTAGCTAGCCCCAATGAAAGTTTAACCATAGCTATAAACGTCCGTCTTCCTGTCAAAAATACAAGGAAAACTGTGATCTATTAAATATTAATACACCATAGGAGGAAGGCTAGCTAGTTTTAGAGCTTTGTGGCTGAGTAGCAGCCATGTAGACATTATCAAACTTAGAATCTCATTGCAGCAAGAGAGTAAGAATGTTCTACATGTACTGACAAGATTAAAATGCGTCACAGCTGTAGATAGCAGGTATTGAAAATAAAGCTAAAGTAGGCTTTTAAAGCAGGCTGAACGTTTTAAGGTTTACCAGTCGTTTATGATTTCAAATGATAAAATATAGATAAATGTTTTATTTTGATATTTCCTTTTTTCATGCACGCTTTGCTTTTCATCACTTGATGTGTTTGCAATTTCATAAATAAATGCTTATATGTTTTTAAGTTGCAATTTTAAATTGAACCTAGTGCCTATATGTTGTGTACATTTTTATTTAAATATTATAACACCATCTAAATGAATTAGTATACAAATCAGTAATGATTTTCTGTAATTATACCTTCAACACATTCTTTAGGTGGACCTGCTGAATTGTCTGACGATTGATTTGGTCAAGTATTTCAATGTAGTCATGTCACATAAACCCCTGATCAATTAATCACCAAAGACCCTTACCAGTAGAAGCAATGAGATGATGATGATGATGATGATGATGAAGATAACAATGATAGGGGTTTTGTTCTCCATGTATAACTGCCTCAGAACGTTCATTTAATGTTAATTAGCTGTATTTGTACTAGTACCCTGGTTAAATTCTTTGCCATAAGGCTGTTGTATTTTTGCTGTGGGAGCTGCCTTACCCATTTCCCTTGTATTTTTAGCTCTAAATTACAGATGACAGTTTTGCTTCAACCCAGTAGCCATTAACTAACAATGGCTTTCAACACATTAGAACACAGTGCAATTGTCTTTGACTGTGACCATCCTAGCAACACTAGGGAACAAATTGAAATGATGCTTGTTGCTCTGTTTCTGTGTGCCAATTTCTTTCAGACCTAATAATCAGCATATTAAAAATGAAATTTACTCTCAACAAAGAGTAGTTTGCAGGCTGGTCAGTTTCACATTAGGTCCCCAAAATCCTCAGTTTATTGTTAGATTTTAATAACACTAAAATCCTCCATTGTATTTTGACCCAACCTTATAATGCCATTGAAAAATGTTTTAATAAAGATGTTGACCATTTAGTCAGCTTTAATACCAATGTGTAACTGTTAGTGTTTTTGGTTACTGCTCAATAAACTGCATTTGCGTATATAGCTAAGTACATAATACTTATATGGAATGCTAATGTTCAAAATGCTGTGTTATGACCTTTTCTTTCTGAAAATGAAGCATATTTTAAGCAGTTAAATTATGGTCTCAATGGGTAATGATGCATACTTAATGTGCTATGATAAACGGAACCACATCAATGTTTTCATAATATTGAAATAATTTAATTGTTTCAGTTTTAGCCCGCAAGACAAGTTATTGTTTCATATTTGCTAACACAGAGGACTTTGTGAAGCTTCCAAAAATTTACTCCAGCAGCACATTCTTGGGGGGTGGATTTTGGGTTTGTAGGAAACCCTAATCAAAATTAACTTAAATTGACAGTTTTTCTGAGATAAAACTGTTCTCTTAGAAAGCTTGGTAAAAAAAAAAAGCAGATTTCCCCAAACAAATTGTCATAGGAAATATCTTCTGTCATACTTGTAAGAGTTCCTCTGAAAATAAATGCTCAATTTGAGTTACAACCTTTGTTTACAAATAGCAAATAACTTTGTTTGCACTGGGAAAGTTTCACTTAAACATTTCAGAGAAATCTGACAGAATGAAATGGATGGTCAGCACCTCAACCATACAATAAAAACATCGACTGAAATACTGCAGCATTGAATAACATGCCATACTGTGATTGGTGATATGCTGGAAGCAGTTACACATGACTGCCATCCTTATTTCTTAGTAAAAAGAGGAGATGCGACCAATTCGCACTGCTTTCTCGATTAAATATTGCACTTTCTTTCACCCGTCTTCCTCTCGAGCAAACAGTGCACTTGCAAGGATTGATTTGCACTTCAAATTTGTAATTATAATAAAAGATTGGACCTGGAGATGCACAGTTGCATTATGTGTGCACAAATGAACGTAATTGAATCCTATGTTTTGTCTTTCTAATAGTACATAATGGAATTTCTAATCACAAACTTTCTGATGGGGGAAAGAAATGAATTAAAATGAAATTAAAATAGCTGTAAGTCACCTCTATGAAATTTGAGGTGCTTTGAAGAGGTGCCACTTTCTAATGTGCTTCTGGGTCAAAAGCAGTATTTGTCTGGTGATGTTTCCAGCTGTGCTAAAGCTACTCTGATGGGATGCAGAAAGTGCTCCCTCATGGCCACAATTTGGGATGAGTTTAGGGATTGATGTAAAAAAGCACATTCTTCATCTCTCTCATGGCCATGATTTGGGATGAGTTTGGGGATTGCTGTAGAAAAGCACTTTCTGCATTTCTGTCATGGCCACGATTTGGGATGACTTTAGGGATTGATGTAGAAAAGTACATTCTTCATCTCTCTCATGATCACCATTTGGGATGAGTTTGGGGATTGATGTAGAAAAGCACATTCTTCATCTCTCTCATGGCCATGATTTGGGATGAGTTTGGGGATTGCTGTAGAAAAGCACTTTCTGCATTTCTGTCATGGCCACGATTTGGGATGACTTTAGGGATTGATGTAGAAAAGTACATTCTTCATCTCTCTCATGGTCACCATTTGGGATGAGTTTGGAGATTGATGTAGAAAAGCTCTTTCTGCATTTCTGTCATGGCCACGATTTGGCATAAGTTTAGGGATTGCTGTAGAAAAGCACTTTCTGCATTTCAGTCATGGCCACGATTTGGGATGAGTTTAGGGATTGATGTAGAAAAGCACATTCTTCATCTCTCTCATGATCACCATTTGGGATGAGTTTGGGGATTGATGTAGAAAAGCACTTTCTGCAGCTCTCTCACGGTCATGATTTGAGATGAGTTTGGGGATTCATAGTGAGGGTATCTCAATTTGATGTGTGGGTGTCACAGTAGAATACGTTTTTTGTGTGTTTCACAAAAAAAATTGATTTTAAACATCTGAATGATGTCATTTTAAGGATTTATTTGACCCCACATTAATTGGGAGAAGTCTTGTTTTATAATATTTTAGTAATTCAATGTTGTATGCAGATGGAGAGGTTTAATGCAAGAGGTGAAAGAGTTTCTGTCATTTTGAATGCAGAGTGGAGTCCGTCAGGACCCCCTGCTGTGTGTGCTACGGAAGTCTAGCTGTGCTGCCAGTAATCCTGTTATCTGTACCCCTGAAGCTGGCACCCTTGGAACATGGGAATGTTAAGCTGCTTCTGCCCCCCTCCCCCCCTTCCTTACTGCTCCCTCCAGCCAACACATCAACTTAAAGGGTGGTCTTGGCCCAGTCTGGCTTAGAATCAGGCGTCACCATTCCCAGCGAATCTTTCATTTTCACTAAATCAAAGAGCTCATGAACCTCAGACTGCCCTGCCTTGGGTGCCATACATCTAAATGCTGCCACACAAGCAGGAATTACACTTCAAATGACCCACATTGTGAGAAGTGCGTAGAATAAGTGGCACATTTCAGCTGTGAGTTTGGTTATTTGTGTTTCAAGGCTGCTAACATTATATACAGAGAGGAAATACTCTGTTGAACTTTCGTTTTGCACATAGTAATTTCATAATGTTGTACTTGAGGATAATGGCCAGGCATAGAGCAATTATTCACAGGGCATATGTTGAAATGCTTAAACATTCAGTTTTAAGATTGGTGTTACGTCTAAGAGATGCTCATATTTTCCACCTTGTTAGCGCGTCCCATTTTGTTAAAGTAGAAATTGAGTGACCAGCAACTGATTGGTCCTTACCGTGTATATTTTAATATGGATAATTGACATCCTGCTTTGCCCTCTCCCCTTCCACAATCCCCATTATCAGCAGCCAGGCAGATCTGCAGTTATGTCAGGAATGAGTCTTAAGTCCATTGGCATCAATTTGCAATGCTAATGATATCATCGCCAGTGAAGAATAATTGGCCCCTAAGAACTGTGTTAAATGATCCGCTTTGTAGCGTCCATAAAATACCCTTTTTGTCTTTGTAAAAGGCACTTTAGAGAGGCTTGTAAAGCTCTTCAAAGTTTACTGCCCTTCAGCTGGAGCTGACAAATCCTACCCAAGTAGAATCACTTGCTATTCAACTTTCGATGTTGTACCACAACCACAAGGGCCACAGAAAGTCCCAACCCCTAAACCTTCTGCTAATCAAAAATGACAACGATGGTTGTTAGGTAGATCTCCTTGGTTGAGGGGTACTTGACGTTTTCTTCAGAAGGCCTATTATCCACCCGTCCCCATTCATTAATCGTTAGCAAAGCAGGTCAAAGGTTCGATTTTGTGTAGAGTAAGGTTAAACTTGTGTCAGTACACACTTATGCAAAACAAAATGTGAAAACAAATAAAGTACAACTATGCTGAACAGATTAATTTTCAGACTCAATGATGAGGAAAAAATGTGGTTAAGGTTGCAATCGCTGGATAATTTTAATAGCAGTTTCAGATCATTTGTTCATATATTTAGCATTTCTTATCTGAACATGGCATACAGCTTGTGTAAAGTTCCGCTAAAAGGTTAAAAATGTCCAAATGCAATTCAGATTTTGTGAAACGATAAATCTGTATTTAGAAGCAAATGGCATAAACATTCATGCAGTTTTAATGTTCATATTTAATGTTCAGTCTGAAAAGTCTTTTAGCGTTCATGCAATTTACTATGGGTAGTGTATATATATATATATATATATATAATGTGATGCAAAAAGTTAGACTGAGCTAATGGCTAATTAAGAGATTATTCAGCATATTTATTTAAACCAGTCTACCAAAATAGGGTACAGAAAGCATAAAATTGAATCAGTCGTATGTAGTTGGTAACATCTTTTTAATTAATTCTATTCTGAAACTACAGTACTTCAATTGCATTTGTATTCACATATGAAAAAAAATGTCAATTCTCAATGCTAGATGTGTTTAGAGTTCTTTTAGTTTTTTTTTTTCATTGGCATTAACTCACTGTTGCATTGATAACTATTGTTTCTTCAGATTCCTTTTGGTTAGTTTCATGTGTGATAAAAGCATTATGCTCTTTGATGTTATCAAAAGGTCCTTAATAAATCATTCTCTTCCTGAATAAATTGTTGTTTTTTTCTTCAGACCAGCATACTAGGTTTTGCAAGGTGACTTTTAAACTCTTAAACAAGATTGTGCAGAAAGAAAAAGTATCAGAGGGTGTGATGTCTGAAAAATAGTTTTTGTATTGATCTAAATGAACCTGTTTCACTCCTCTTAACACAGAATGAGGTTGTCCCTAAATCCTTGTACCCTGTCGTCCTGCAGGAGGTGATGCAAATGGAGAAACAGCTGGGGGGTCGGCTGATTGATGAGCCTCAGGTCCTCCTATTTAAAGACAGCTACCACAACCTGCGCCTTTCTGTTCATGATATGCCCCGAAATCACTGGCGGAGCAAGCTGATGGCGGGATATCAGGTGACTCATTCATGCAGTGTCTATTCGCATCTCTCCATATATTAACTTTTTATGTGCTGGTGCCAGTTAACTGTGAGGCAAAATCTAGATGTGTAATAGCAATGATGTCTTTACTCACTTAATGCCTACATCTAAGACGTTTAAATTACTCACTTTTCCTGGTGGGAAATCAGTGCCATTTTTTGGGAGTTGCCTTCTATTAGTGCATCAGCTACAGCACTCCAATAACAGCCAGCACTTTCAATGTTTCATCTGCCACTGCAACCGTTTTACTATGGAGGCCTCAGACCACCATAGTGATATCAGCTGCAGGGATAGACCCAGATCGACCAGAACTTTCTAACACTGGCCCTGTGTGAGAGGGCATATCCACAGGGTTAAAGTTCCTAGAAATGTTCTTTTCACCACTCAACAATATCCCCAGCAATTCCCCAGCTTAACACAGCCTTAGCAAGGTCCCACATTCTCCTCCTGAAGCATAAAATGGTTTTCCAAAACATCTTTGGAGCCAACTGATAGTCTCGCTCCATGGTGTCTCCCAGCTCTTCCCACACATGAGCTCTCACCTCTGCAGCTGCCTTTGCCACAGCCTTTCTGACCTGTCTGCACAGGAGGCAGCTTGACAGCTTCCCTCATCACAGATGAGCACCAGCAAGTCCTCAGGTTACCACCACGACAGGCACCAACTACCTTCTGGCTACAGTGATTGAGGCTTTGAACAGTCCATTCAGGCCCAATGTCTCCAACCTCACTCACCATACAGGAGTATTTCCGAATTCACCTCTCACAGAAGGTTCCACCAGACTTTCTCAGAAAACCCTGACTGTTCATCTAGATCATTTAGGTCCATCAAGCGGCCTCTCTATGCCCCGAAACTAACTCACCACCAAGAGATGTTCGCTTGATAGCTCTGCCTCTCTCTTCACACGAGTGTCCAGAACTCATGGCCTCAAGTCGCTTGACGCAATGCCAAAGATGACTGAAATTTGGTTAGCATGCTCTGGTGCCACATACACTCATGAATATCCTCGTGTTTGAACATGGTGTTTGTTAATGACAGTCCAAAGCTTGCTCATGAGTCCAATTACAATTCGCCATTTGGGTCTAAATCCCAGGAGGCCATTCTTCTGAATCTCACCTTTCCAGGTATCTACATCATTCCCCTTAAGACTACTGAAGTCTCACAGTAAGAAATCAGGCCATAGGTGGTGCTGTTTCAAGAACCTCTCACTTTTTTAAGATGTATGCATTGGGATCCAAAAGTCTGAGACTACTTTAAAAATCCGGGAAATCTTTCATTTTTATCCCAGAAATAAAGTTTTAGGATAGAGTAAGCCATGCCTCATTTCACAGTAAATCACTGGAAAAAGGCCCTATTTACTGATGAATGTGAGTTTGAGATTTATGACAGTAACAGATGGGTTTATATAAGAAGACAAACAGAAATGAGATTGATATCACAGTGTATCAAAACAACAGTGAGATGTGGTGATGGGAGTATTCAACTCTGGGAGAGTTTTGCCTACTCTGGAGTTGGACACCTGCACTGATGACTACACCCTGACAAAGGCAAAGGACTATTCCATTCTTCATAGACATGTTATACATACTGGTTTAGATCCTTGTGGAGAAGGATTCATTCTATAGCAGGATAATGACCCCAGATGTACCTCCAAGCGAGAAGATCAAAGAAGAGCAAAGAGTATTGACTGTCATGGACTTTCCTCCACGGTCACCTGACCTCAACCCCATCATACATTCATGGGGACACTTGAAGACTGAGAAAGCCAAGCATTCAGTAACATGACAAGATGCTCTTTGGAACGTTCTCGAATCATGTTGGGTTAACATGGATGATCAGGGTCTGTACACACTTGTGGAGTCCGTGCCAGCTGGAGTATACACTGTCATTAAAGCTGAAGGGGGCAGAAATTCTGAATTTCATGTGAATTTTTGATTCAAGTTTTCACGAATTGTTAATTATGATAAAATCATTTTAATGAACAATTCTGTATCAAATTAGAAAAGAATGCAAAATACAAATGTGGTCTCAGGCACACTCTGCGTATACAGTACTGTGCAAGTCTTAAGCAGACAATGAAGATTACATTCATGATGGTGTAGAACTGACTTCATGTTGGTCAAAGTGTGTCAGTTTACATGCATCAAAACATTTCCTCATGTCACTCCTGAACTGACAGTTACCATCCAACATACCCATGTACTTGTGGAGCTTAACTAGGAGTGCCACTTGTTTGGTTAATAAGTGAGCTTGTGGTAAATATTTAAAAGTGCATGGAATGACTGGGGTGCTTTCAAGGAGAGGTTGGGGAACCAATGTTATGTTAGTTATGAGAACAGATGAAATTATATTTTGTGTTACTTTTTATGTGTCTCGATTCTCTGTTTTGAGCAAATATACATACAGTGCCCAGATAAATGTTCTTAAACGCTAAAAAAAATGTTTTGCACTGCCAAAGACTTTTGCATAGAACTGTGCATGTATAAATATACATATACATACATACATAAACTATATATATAGTTTATTGATCCTACAGCAGCAAAAGAACATAAAGTGGACATAAACAGACATAGCACAAAACTCCGGAAGTGCAAAGAAAACATACTTAGTGCAGACAAATATTGTGCAAAAATGTTATAAGGAAATATAAATAAACAGGAAGTGTAAATGTGTTATAGCACATAAATGATTAGGTTGGTTGCAGTTCTCTCGTTTTGTAATGACTGGAGGTGAGATCAGCCACATCGACAGAGTCTGATGGCCACAGGCAGAAATAATTCCTAGCAGTGCTTCTTACCACACCATGGTGGAATGGGCTGCTGGCTAAAGCCGGTCCACAAAATTGTTACGCAGTGGGGGTGGACACAACTGTTCATGATGGTCCCCAATTTTGCTACCATCCTCTTCTCTTCTACTGCATCTACTGGGTCCAAGGTCAGTCCTGGAGCTGGCTTTCCTGATAAGCTTATTCAGTCGTATGGCCTTCCCTGAACGGATCTCGCTTCCCCAGGAGACAATGGCAGATAGAATTACACTGGTCACTATGGACTGGCAAAGCATCCCCAGCTTGCCGTATGCATCAAAAGACCAGAGCCTACTCAGAAAGGAGAATCTGCTCTGGCCTTTCTTGTACAGCACCACGGTGTTGTCTACCCAGTCCAGTCTGCTCTTCAGTGAGCTCCCAGGTACCTGTAGTACTGCACTACCTCCACGTCCTCCCCCCATGATGATTGGTCTCTGGCTGGGTACTCGCAACACGCACAAAGAACAGTCAGGATGTTCCTTTCTACAAACTCGCAGTCTCATCAAGGCAGCCTACATACCCACCAGGAAAAACTCCAACTTGCCCAACCCTCAGCTTGGGACTTGTGACTATACCCACACATGCCTGAGGAATTTCACTATTGGCACCTCCAGAGTAGGAGAGGTTCCAAGCTGTGCTGACTGTATCAAGCCAGTACCTTTCTGTCTATCCATTAGATTGGGCTCCTTCCCCACCAGAGGTAACGTTGCATGTTTCCAAAGGCAGTGTTCATTGCTGTGATCTTATTTGTCTGAATACACCCCCCTTATGCCCACCCGCAGAAATGTCACTGCAGTTGACCTCTACCTATCCTCACGTGGAAGATGAGTCCATAAGATGGGTTCACATAGCCAGTTTGAGCTAAGCCTGGCCCAGCTAAGGAGGTAGCCTGGCCACCAGTTGCTCGCAGGCAAAAACTACACCCAACTCTCCAGGGCAGGGTACACTTGTACCTCTTAGTACTTTACGCTGGGTGTTGTAATTTGCCTGGATTCTCCCCACAGACCAGTTTACCAATGGAGGCCTTACCAGGAGCTCAAGCTCCAGACAACATATAGCTCTGTGAACCAGTAAGCAATGTAAAGTGCATGCTAAGGTCACAATCCTCAAGGGGAACATTTAAAATAATGCTCATTAACATAAACCAGTTGGTAAAAATAAACATGGTACGTACATTCAAATTGAAACTCCATGCAGAAGACCACAGTCTATAACAATGTGCCAGACAAATTAACCAGGAAGGCAGTGATTCACAGTAGTCAGCTAACTTTAGTGTATACAATCAGAATCAAAACAGTTGCTGGTGCATGCATAACACAAACTTAGAAAGTCTTCACAAGGAATGGTATTCATCATTATATTTAAAAGTATGAAATATAAGGAAAATAGTTATTAAATAAATTTTCAGCCATTGCTTTTTGGGGGCTACATGAAAGGAATGATAGCAATTATTCCACTGTGTACTGCAAGGTTTCTGCCATGCCATCACAATGCTTTACAGACAAGACTACTTCCCATTTCCTAGATCCACAGTAACTTCAAAGTAAGAGCTCAGCTGTAAAAGTGTAATCATACATGCAACAGAATAACACAGCATATATATTTGCTAAAAGTACAAATAAAACTCAGCAGAGGGCAGTTATAGGGTATGAATTCATTTAAGTGATAATGAGTCTGTTATAGTTTTTCACTGTAAACTTATTGCATTTATATGAATTGGGAGTTTTCTTCCATCTGAAGTTTACCTGTAAAAAAGATGTAACCTAGCAGCTGATTAGGTATAGACAAAATATGGCCTATTATACACCCCATCTTTGACTCTTCTTCCATTATATTGGTAATACAATAATGTGTGCTACAGCAAATTTTTGCTTTAGCCTTGAGGAATATGCACCCCTGTCACACTCCACAGACTAGCATCCGCAAAATAAAAACAAAGGGAAATGTCCCCCCGCAGAGAACGGAGAGCAGGACGAATTTTTCCAGTCCCCAGCTTTTGGACGCAGTGTTAAAATCACGCAAATTGAAATGACCAGGGTGGGCTGGAGGACACAGATAGGAAGCCTTTGGGACCTGTGTGAAGCACTGTAATCCCGCTGGAGGAAACGGCAGGCAGGACCAATGAGGCAGCAACACAGTGCTCACAGCACGGCAGCAGCCTCCCTGGGATGCCTGCCGTCCCTCTGGAAGTGTTATTTCCCTTATAGCAGAGCAAACAAACAGGGCCTCTCCTGTCCCTGCAGCTTGGAGACGGTTGCTGGCGTGTATGACCGGTGCAACAGCGCCCCCTTTTGGCCAGATAGTCTGCATGCTAACTCATATGGCAAAGGTTCCCTACTCTCCTAGAGATCCTCCCAACAAAGGCATACGTTATCACATCTCCTTAATGAGACTAACGGGACTATAATTGAAAACCCTGTTGGGTACTCAAGGCGTCAGCATGTGTAGGTGGGAGGGAAAAAAAAAAGAAACGACCTGTTATGCCCCTCGTATAACAAGCCTGTTAGCCTGAGACTGGCTATTCCATCTTCCACACTCACCTTGCACCCATTTTATCAATTTTTGTACCCTCACTGTGCCCCAACCCTTTGATTAAATAGTAATGAGCTCCGGAATAAATGAACAAATACCACAATGTCATCCGATTTAATATAACGACAAGATTTTGCCAATCTGCGTTCTGCTGTCTCTGAGGAAAAAAAAAAAAAATTCTGCTGCGTAGCCACTAATGTTGTTTACAGATGTAGGAAGGCAAGAACAGTTATACTCTTTTACAACGCAACAAAGGCATATAACATTATTCCACCTAAGCATCCCAAAAATCGGTGGGTGTGTATTTTATTGTTACGTAACTTACGATAAAATGACTCCGAAAAATCACCATGACGTTCAGGGTCTATATGACATCAGGTAAGCAGTATGCAGTTGTTGCGTGGTTTGTATACGTGTTTGATATTTTAAGCTTAATAGGGGCTTCTCCAGGACATTTTTAGCGGTCAGACACATGGAAAATTCACTTTAGTCGGTGACTCAGTACAGTATTAAATAAAATATGTATAACATGTATAACGTGTTTGCTCCCGCAGCAAAACATACTTAAGGACCATTATCTGTCTGAAACAGGACTGTTCCTGGTCACACCAGAGCAGAACAACCAGTTACTTGATGGTGCCTGCAACAAGAAGGAATGCATACATATGAATTATAAGCAGACGACGTTTAAATAACTAAAAAATGATTTTTCGGGGGACTGGTGTTGAGTATGAAACCTGTTAGATACTTTAGTTCATGCATTCCTCTGTCTCGCAGGTAAAAAATTCTACAGCACTCTCTGTGCCTCTCCCAAAAATGAGTGCTGGCAAATAGTATATGCATTTGGATGTGGTAAAAATGTACTAGCGCAAAGACAGATGTTAATTAATATGTATATGCCCTTGGCTTTGTAAAATCTCAAGCACTGACTGAATGTGCTCATGAATGCTGAAATGGTCCTTTTCTGGACCAGCATTACGTGTTCGTGGAAACGCTGATGAGATGAAACCCTGATCTGTCTTCCCCTCCCAGGAGATCCCGTTCTACCACATCTGGAGCGGCTGCCAGCGGAGCCTCCACTGCACCTTCACCCTGGAGCGCCTCAGCCTGAACACGTGTGAGCTCACCTGCCAGCTCTGCGTGTGGCAGGTCGAGGGGGAGGGCCAGAGTTTCAGCATCGACTTGAACATCGCCAAGGTGACAAGAGTGCCACTCTCCTCAATGCAAATTACCCGCCGTTATGGATCATTTTGTCTTCCAGTCCTCATCTGAATGTGCATGGATGTAGCTGGTGTCTCATTTTCCCGAGACAAGAGCAAAATGCTGAAAAGTTGAAACATAGCATGGAATTTTAAATTTGTTATAAAACATAATAAGTGAGAAAGGCTAAGCATCCATCTCTTGTCCTGTCATTACAACACAGAGCAGTAATAAAGACCTCTTGCTTGATTGAATTAAAAATGGAGTGTAAATATGACCTGATAACAATCTGTCATTTAAAGTCTTTGGTCTTTGGCCAGCTCAGATAGAAGATGTTCATTATCATAGATGCTCCAGTGCTTTTTAATTAAATCACAGATATATTATAAGTCTCTCTTGCTGTAAGGCTGCAAAGTACTAGGATTTCAGAAAATCACCAGTTCTGCAAATATAAAGCGTGGCACAGCTCTTAATTTTTTAATTCAATGACAAAAGGCTTGTCACAAAAATCAAACCAGTGCAGAGCCAAGAAGCTTTATCAGAGGTGTGTGTAGAGGGAAAAATAAGGCTCGTTAATTCAGTTGGCATGGTTACAGGGCTGACGTTTGCTTTTCTGAGGCCCTAAGCGAGATGTTGTTTAGGAAGCCTTCATCCCAGTGGAATTATCTTATTATTTTTGTACTTCCTCCTAGTTTCAGCCTTCTTTAATCTACACCCTTTACATACCCAGGTTTGGCGGAATCTCACATACCTTTAGTTGGTTATTATTACTGTTAGATTGGACCTTCTCTGAAGGCCCTAGCACTAATTTAAAAAATGTGCCCCCTACTGATGAATACCTATTTGAAGATTTCAGCCTACTGTGGCTAGGTTCTGTTCATGCTGAAAAATTCGCAAAAAAAAAAAAGGCTGAAAAAATGTGCATGTCTTTATTCTGATTGTGTGGCAGCATTACAGTTTCAAGGACCTCGTTATATTTAGTCTTTATGCAGTCGAGGTTCATTTGAAGTAAACAGTTCAGTTTGCTGAAAGGACACTGGCCACTCCTGCTCTTGTCTTGCAGAGTAACTCTGCTTACTGTATTGAATCGTTGATTAGCTCCAGGGTTGACATTGATGTGCTCGTTGGGGGAGGTGATCTGTACCTCCTATACCACAGTACCATTACTTCTGACTCTGCTTACACTTTGCTTGCATGGGTTGCATTGCACCACAAATTATTCACTTCAGTTTGTTGCCATTGGACAATGAAATAATAAGGATACTGTGAAATGTTGAGGGAATGCTCCCAGCCCTTGCAACAGGGCCAGTTTTGCATAGAGCTGCCAGTCCCTTGCAAAACGAATTCACTGATATTGTGTACGCTAGCATGGTCACAGCTGGAACCTGACACCAGAACTTGATTAGCGTTCCTTGAATTGGATATAAACAATCACAACTTGATAAAAATCTCCAAGTTGAAGTTGTAGATATGGCAAGCAGGGCCACACTTAACACTACTTTTATACTTTTTATACTGTCTGATGCTTTTTCATTTACTATTTTATTGTTATTTTATATTATTTCTTGTTTTATTTTAATCTAATTGTCTTTATCGCATTGGGTAGGGAAGTTGCAAACTTACTCTCATTTGTACTTGTGCAGTGATAATTGTACTTGTGCAATGACAAATATGATATTCATTCATTCATATTCATTCATGTAAACTTCTTTCCCTGGCCTTCAGGACAGCCGGTCCCTGGACAGTGATTTCCTGGTTTTGGACAACAGTGCTCCGGCCCTAGCCGGGCCCAGCGCGTTCCAGATTCCGTACCTGATCCGGCAAAAGATCTGCAGCAGCCTGGATGCCCCTTGCCCCCATGGAGCCGACTGGAGACTATTAGCACAGAGACTCCAGCTAGACAGGTTGGTCTTCCTCAGTATCCCTGAAGGATAGGTGCCACTCATGGATGGGCAGCTTCAGTAAATCAAAGAATAAAATGGAAGCTGATCAGTTCCATTTCCCAAAAAGCACAGGAAGAAGGTTCAGTTGAAAATGAATAATAAAAAAATCATTATGAAGCTAAAGCAACAACAACCAAGTGTGACGCATCTACAACGAACAGAAACACCTAAATGATATAGGAGACAATAAAATGATGCATTGATCTCTTCCCATACCATCTGTAGCTACACAGTGCCCAGTCAGGGCATATTTTGTACTGTTTACTAGGGCTTAATCTACTCAAAATACCTCCTTTTCCAGCAGACAAAACCTTTCATTTTACAAATGAGAAGGTAACTGATTAAATATAGCATTAGAAACAGCTGTTGAATTATTTAATTCAATTTTATTTATATAGCGCTTTTAACACGAAGCACGGTCACAAAGCGCTTTACATAGTCCCGGGCCCACAGT
>JAACJT020000002.1:6410898-6438021 GCA_009936485.2 Gymnarchus niloticus | reverse complement strand
TTAGTTTCTCAGCATCATCGAAGGACAACATTTTCCGAACCTTGGCTATATTCCTTAGATGGAAAAAAAGCTGTTTTAGTGATATTTAGTGATATTGCTGATGTGAGAATTATGTCAGATGACAGTGTACCTACATGTAGGAAAGGCTGTGTACTTAAAATCATTTGTATACAATACAAAGCCTGTACCCCTTAAAAACATATCGTCCCAAACAGAGGCTGAACGATGACCCCTCTAATAAAATTGAATGTTAGGCAGTAAGAGTATCTCCAAGCCCATAATGCCCTAAACAGTGAAAAAATTGTGAGAGACAATTTTAGTTTCACAGCTGTCAACGGGATTCAAGTCTTTCATTTGTCAAGTTGAATACTAAAGAAAATTGTCACCCCCAAATTTTCCATTAACCGTTTTCTGAGAGCTTGCTATTTGGATGATAGTGTAGCACTGTATAGTAGTACTTTTGAGAGAGGATGTCATCTAGTGTTTAGAACAATAGACTTGAAGGCATATTGACCAAAAGATTTTAAGTTGAAATTCTGCGAGATTACTGTTGCTCCAGTGAGACAGCAGCTTCACCTGAACAGCCTCTATAAATACAAACATGTAGTACCAGCTGAGTATGGAATACTTCAAGTGGTTTAAACAGGATCACTACATGCAACAGAAATTATACACTATTTTAAAAAAAAAAATGAATCCTTCTTACTTTGCAATAACTTTGTTGATTCTGAGCCAATTCTGATCACTTTTGGCAGAAATACACCTTAAGAAAATTGTAGTAAAACATGTATTTTATTTCCCACCACACCTGCTTCATGTACTCCTACTCTGCCTTGTAACACAAGCAATAAACTTGACTAATGTGCACAATGATAGACCTCAAAATCAGACAGGAAAGTCAGGTCACAGTAAAGTCATACAGTTATACAGTTAGTCATTCAGTTAGAGCAAGTGCTCCAAGTGTTGTCCGTTAGCTTCCATGCAGGCCCGCAGCTGTTGAGGCAAAAATAAAAAAGGTTCAGTTTTCTATTTTGAAACACAGTGTGCAGATACAGTATAATATCCTGTCAGAAAATGCCAGCAGACTAGTCAGATGTCTAAATCATGTCAGTCACTCAGTAAAGCACCCTGCTAACCAGCTATGTAATAAAACCTAGTCCCCTTTTGTTATACACCGGAGTGAAATGGCTTCCCAGCCACTCTATGTAAGCCTGAACTCTCAGACTGCAGCACTTAGTAGTGGTATGCAGGTTTCCTCCCTACAGGTGCATCTTTTTAGGTCTGTTTGGCACTAGGACTCTGGCAAGAGAGTAATGACCCTGCTGTGTGCCCATTTTGCCAGTGTAGATATATATAAATAGACATATAAAGAATTCCACGGCTGGGTTTGACGCCTACCCATCTTCCTGCTTGTCAGATGTTATTTCTTTCCCCTGAAGGTAATAAGGTAATCTTTACGTGCAGGGAACAGTAAAAGCTTCAGACATTTGGGAAACAGAGGAAAAAAATGCCTTTAGATCACCTAGGCTTTGCTGAACTGGGTCGGGTGGGCTCTTCAGTTAGCACAGAGAAGAGAACTTCAAATATGCTACCAGCAGGGGGTTATTGCCTTATTACTATTGATCAGTTTTGATCCACAAGGTTCTGGTATACAGAAAAGGTCACATCCTTTCTGATCATTTAGAGTGAGATGCAGGTTTTTTAAAGCAGTTTGCATACCATGCATAGGCTTTCTGACCTACCTGCTTCCTCTGTGTCCTTATAAACCCAAACTTGGGACATGGTGTGTGTGTCTGTTATGGGTATGCCAGTACTGCTTTTAGAGACTGGATAATCTCCACCATTACACTTATAATAATAGACATGTTATACAAGATAATTGTTGTATGTATACTAATAGAGAATGCAGTGCCAGCATTAATGATGTGCATAATAAAACACAATGTTATCCAGTGATAATGTTATTAGCTTAGTTAAGCGTTTGCAGGCACTTCATTTTAGCATTTAAAATTCAGTAAAGGTCTCTCTTCCTGGAACTTATAGCAGACTAGTACTTATCTTCCCTGAAAATGACTGGGACCATTACATGCATTTAACCCATTCTGCACTTTCCAGACACCTCAGTTTCTTTGCATCTAAAGCCAGCCCCACCTCGGTGATCCTGGACTTGTGGGAGGCGCAGCACTTCCACAGTGGCACCCTCAACCAGCTGGCTGCCGTCATGGCCGAGATTGGCAAACAGGAAGCCATGATCTTTCTTGTGACAGACGGAGAGTGCTAGTACTGAAGTGCGAGTGGCCAACCCGGCATGGACAATGAGAGTATCGATGTGATTGGATAGAAGATGAGCAAGAACGCTAGAATGCCCTGCCCCCTCTGTAAAAGAGAGGTATTACACATAGGGGTCATCACTCAAGTGTACCCCCATGACCTCTTAGAACGTGCGCTAAACCCAAGTTCTATGAATTGCCATCAGAGGTCACAATTTTAATGAGATGCTATCAGTCTTTCTTTAGTGATGCAGACATTTCAAATTGATTAAACAGGTTTCAGCAGCATTGTTTAAATATATCATTTCAAAGGTGGTACATAAATTCCTTGAATATCCATTCTGTTTTTTTTACACAAGACTTGGCTAACAACACTTTGGGGGCGTTTCACAGATCCTGAGTCCTGTGATCATGCATGCAAAACTATTCAGACAGACTAGTGAAGACATCGCATAGTTTACTCAAAATCCAGAATTGCATTTCATTTCCTGGCAACAGTCATCACAATTCAAGTATATTTATAGTGGCTTAAATTCACGAGTTCCATTTATCAGATTATAATCCTACATTTTAAATTATGTACTTTTTTGTCTAGCTTATAGTTTAATGTTCATCAACGTTCTTTTTTTCCTCTGTAAGTGCAAGTTGCTTACCTGCAACGCTCTGTTTTGAAGTATATATTATCCTCATTTGCATCCTTAATATATTAATTTAAAATGATTGAAAAAGCCAATTCACGTACAAACTGACCACAACATAATGTTATGCTACCTTTACTGAGGGAAAAAATGTTCTTCATACAAATTTCATTTACAATGTCATGATTTAGCTATTTTATAAGTAAAACATGAATGCAGGAAAGATGGCTTTTAAAGTACTAGAATATGGAAAATTGACACACTCTACGACCAAAAGTATGTGGACACCTGCCTGTGCGACATCTTGTCGCACAACCAAGGAGGTGAATTGGGAGTTGGTCCTCCCTTTGCTGTTACAATAGCCTCTGCACTTCTGGAAAGTCTTTCCATTAGATGCTGGAATATCGTTGGTGGGATTTGCTGCCATTCAGCCGTGACAGCATTCCTGAGGTTCGGTATTGATTGTTGGTGATCTCTTTCTGTTTGTGTGGCCTACCACATCACAACTGAAGTCTTGTTGTTTCAAGACATTTCCACTTGGCCATCACTTTACCTGCAGTTAACCTAGGCTGAAATTCGACAAACTAATAGAAAGGTGGCATCCTATAATGGTGCATGGGATACTAAAAACTTCAGTATGACCCATTACACTATCAGCGTTCGTTGCTGAAGTTCACATGGCTGTGGGCTTTATTATACATCTGTGCCAGGACTAGATTGTGGCTTAATTTGCCATTTCCACCAATTAATAGTGGTATACATTCTTTTTGGGCATGCAGTGTATATGGTTAGCTTCATTTAGAAAGATTAGAACCTTAAACAAAGCCTTATCAAGGCTCTACTTTTAATATGTAGCGATCCTGAAGATATTACCTACCATTCATAATCGTAAACGCAAATATTTCAATGGCAGTTTAGTTATTGAAAAAGATTTGTAGATATGTTATGTCAATTTTAAATACCCATACTCCCTCACTGTACTTTTTTTAATAGCAAATGCTCTGATATTTTAAAACATTTTTTATTCCTATAGTGAACAAAATACCCGGTGCGATGAGAAAATAGTATACTTAGAAGAAACGATAGAGTCGTTTGATACTTGTGTTTGATGTTTTAGTCAAATCCATCAAAAGGTGTGCACATTGATCCTTAGATTAAAATAAATCACACCTTTAGACTTTACAAAGGTCTGTGAAACACCCCCATCCCCAATATGAAAGCTTTACCCGGTGACATTTTAGACATTCCTGGTGTTTCTCCTTCATTTTACAAATCACATCAAAATTGTCCCAGGAACAGATATGCATGCACTTGAGACGGTGACCAGAATTGTAATTTTTTTTTTTTTTTTAAACATAGCTTTGTTTTTAATTTCTTAGTCATATCTACTGTAAAACTCATTAAAGCCTGTTATACCTTCAGGTCCACTCTTTTTATGGGGGACGTTTGTACCGAAATTAATTTATACACTTTAAATGGTTTCTTTTTTAAGTTCCATTGCTTTAGAATTCGGATACTATTTTACATTTGTTTTCTTGCATTTTTTCATAAAACACCAGATGCAGGTTTTGAAACAAAGTTCTTTTTTTTCCTCCTTTGGTCTGTAGCAATCCATTTTAACTTTCAGCTGTCATGTATTCAAATACATTGTTTGCAGTTCTATGTTAAATTCTCATTTTCTAAATGTAGCTTTTTTGGCTTTAGGGCATCTATCGCACTTATTCAAGTGCAAATATTATCAAAACATTTCTGAATAGAAATTTCTTTTTGATTATTGCATTATTTCTGCAGGGACAAAATGTATTATACAAGAATATAGGCAAACTGAAGGGAGATTTCAGATTCTTGTCATAGGTTTCATTATCAATAATTCATAGTAAAGACCCAGCCTGAAATAATTCAAAGATGTTCATCTCTGTGTAGAATCACTTGCACAATATGATATTTCTTTGATTTCATCGCCTAATTAAGTGTATATCTCAGCTTTGTAGCAGAATATATTCTTATGAACATAAGACCAGACTTTTGAGTCGGTTTTGGATTGAAAGCCTTTATGAAGAGCAGTGTCGGTAATTGGAAATGGAAGCTAATAAACAGCTGGCTTTGTTGACTCATTTGGGGGGGGGGATTGGTGAATTGCTACGGCAGGAGCCATTAGGTCCTTTTTCACGTTTCCTCTCTAGAGCAGTGCTAGACGTGCACGGCTGCTGAAAAGGACTTTCTTCTGCAGAGACTGTGGCACGGTTATGCACGTGCCTCATTTCCTCCCATACAAAATACTGAATTTCCCTTCGGGGATTAATAATCAATTTATCAATCAATCAGCAGCACCGGCAACCACTTCCCTGAAACCAAGGTGTGCGTAAAGATGTTTCGATTACGACGGGTACATGTAATCATATTTACACAACAATAGCTCTTTTTAAACACCAAATTATGATTCTGAGGTGAAATCATTATTATGGATTTGGCTTTACACAACACTGATCATGCCCAACCCCCCCCCATCAGTGGGCACAAGGATAGTCCTTTAACATATAATGGGGGCCATGACTATTTTTTGAAAAGCAGTACTGTCTTTTGCATCAAAACAGTAGGCTATAGTGTGGTTAAACAGTGTGAATTGTTTAACTCTTTCTCATTTTACAGATTAATATGAGAAAATGTGTGGATATGCACTGTGTACTTTTACACATTGAAATACATCAGCAGGAAATGAGAAAATCAGAGAGAAAAATATTTTTTGACAAACACTATGTTAAACATCTGTTCTTAAGTTTTACATATCAGGTCTTTATGTAACGTATAGTCATGTCAGTGTTTTAAGAGTTTCTGTGCTGTTCCTGTGTGTGAATTTGGAGAAGAATTCAGGTGAAAAATTTTAAATTACACAAGACAAACTTTTTTGGGCTGTTTCTATGAATATTTGTTATTACCATTAGCTGGGAAGCTCAATGTATATTGCAACTTCTGATTTTGTGCTTAACTCCTTTAAAAAAAATACCCAGTTATAGGAGTAATATGACCTGAAATAAAGCAAACTGCTGGAAAGGATTAAGGGTGATATTGTAAACATGCTTAACAGAAGTTTCGGATGCTGTGCTGTAAATGGAAATAAACTGGATACTCTTTGGAACGCTCATAGTTATGAGACATAGGCCTGTTGTCATTTGGATGAGATTTTGCGCCGCTCTGGGATTTGAAAGATTCTTTCTAAAGTTAATGTGTTCATCGCGCTTTCACTGAAATTATATGGGAAAACACAGCCAGAAGAAATGGCAAGAGAAATGTTCCCTTTGTGCAGAGTTTATCATTTTCCATGGGCAAATGAAAAGCTTTCATTTACTGTTCTGTGTAAATAATTCTTTAAGATCACAGTACATTTCTATAAAGTTGGGAACCAAAGTTTTATTAAATAGTGTTCATTTAAAAGTCTGTCAGAGATATCTATCCGTGATCTGGTGAGGTAGTATTTTTCATAGCATTTATAAGCAAATTTCAGAAATTGGATATCTACCTATATGATACTCCTACCAGATTACATTATTTGGATATCACTGCATCTGTCTGTCACACGTTTGAGGTTTTTCAGTTTATCCATATCATTTTCAATTCAAATATCATGACAACACTTTCATATTAGTCTTTTTACTGGTAATGTACCGCAAAGTTATCTTTGTAAAGACGTGTAAATGCTATTTTATTATAGAAAGTTGTAACCAAAAGGAAAAAAAAAAACTGGTACAGTGTTTGTCAAAGCATAACCTGTGAAGTATTTGCCTACTGTTCATTGGAGATGTACTGTTTTGTTTGGTTATTTTTGCCATGTTAAGGGTTTACATTGTTCTGACAAAATTTTGTGCATTTTTTGTTCGTTTGTTTTGTATTATGCTCAGATACATGTTTGCCTGACATAATATTTGTAGTAAAAGAAAAAAAACAAAAAAACAAAAAAAGACATAGGTGAACAGTAGAGCAGACCAGTGTCTTGCATCTACCTGGGGAATTGCTTAAGCCATAAAGGGGACAATTTTTTTAAAATGCCATACATCTAGACACACCACACACACACACACACACACACAAATGCCACATACAGATGACAACAACAACTGTATTCCAAAGCAAATTCTATCATAAAATTCCACTGGCTTTCCATTAAAACACAAAACATGTTTTCAGTTGATTTGTATCCATATTGTAGAATATCACCACAAAATGCACATAAGAGCAATGATGGCAAAACTAAGCATTAGAATTCACTATAAGTACCTGCTGGTAGCATTCCTCATTGATAGTAATGATGAAAGACCTTAAATACAGAAACTTTAAGAAACGGTTAATCACATTTTTTAACTAGTGAAACTTAAAGCCAACAGATTATGACCATAGACTTTCACTATCATAGCTTTTATGTAAAGAATGTGTATTCCCCCAATCAAGTACTATTTTTTATTTCCAAATGAAAATAAACTTCTGTATTTGTGAATGTTTCTTAAATCAAATTTTTTCTTGCCTTTCTGTAAGTCAAAAATGCTGTATTTATTACATGCCACAGCTTATGCAATTGTACTATTCTTTTCTACTTTTTACGTTCCCTCTTCTGATGATGTAAATTACATGTCATAAAAATGTTTTGTGAAGTGGAAAATCATCTGTCCAAGGAGATTTCCTGTACTTTTCGGACAATACTATGGATTTGTGGGTAGAATTTTGAAAATTCGTTTCTAAGTGCATTCAAGATTTTACTTGGCCTTATGTATATATATACACATATATATATGAAATTTCAGAAAGGTATGTATAGTAATTCAACCTGAAATCGATGTAAATAAATTATATATTGTTAAAAACATGGACTAAATTCTTTAACTCTCAGAAGTAGACTCCCTTCTATCATCAAGAAATGCCATTTTGTGAAACAAATTCTCAAATCCCAAACACAGTAAGGGTAATACTGCTCATTTCCTATTATTTGAATATATATTTTACCTGGTTCATGCCAAGCAACACTGATGCTAATCCAGTTCGCATTTGCAAATTTTTCCATTATGGTGTCTCCGTTGACAAAAATACTGACAGTTAATTAAACGCAAGCCACAGAGAATCTCATAACGCTGTTCAATCTCTCATTGTAACTATGACACTATACCAGAGGTACGTGGCAATAAACATCAATACAAAAATGTTGCTGGCTATAATCCCTGTACTTACTTGAATGGCTTCCTATGCAATGGATTTCCAAATAAATTATTTATCACGGCTAGCTTAGGTAGAAAATATGAAAGGCTGCAGGTCACTCATTTTGGAATGCCAGTTGCAGGGTCACTGAATGGAAGACTGGAATTAACACTATTAAAAAAATACATACACAACTATTGAATGATGGCATGGTGGTTCAGTGGGCAGTATGGTAGCCTCTCACCTCTGGAGTTATGGGTTCAATGCCCATGTTGTACGACTTTCCTTCTGCAGTCTAAAGTCATTTCTAAAACTGCCCACTGTGCATGTGTCCTGCTCTAGACTGGTGTTCTGTCCAATTTGTTCCACTACCTTTCAATTCCTAGAATAGGTTACAGGTTCTCTAGGACCCTGTTCCAAAGAACTGATTAGGATATGAATGGAATGTTTAATGAGAGCCTGTGTAAAGAGGATCTAGAATCTAAATTTATGAATAGCAAAGTCATTTTAAAGGACTTCTGGAACACTCGATTTAACTGCATAACGACAGACAACACAACCTATGTCGTGGTGTGCTATGGCTCAGAACAGGAACCTTCACAGGTATTGATACTGCTTAACTATGTCAAGCACCGTTCCAGTCTCTACCAACTTAAAACTGCCTCCATTCATCCATTTAGAAGAATGTGGTATTTCCCAATAACTGCTCATTTGTCTCCCTAAATTGCCCAAAGTGTGTCTCTGTTGCCCTGTGATAGACTGGTCTCCTGTACATGTACAGTAGAACATCCATTATCCGAAGCTTAGTATTATTAGAACAGCATAGAATTAGTTATCATTACAGCAGTTAAACATCAGATGTTGGCTTTGCATGGACTCAGGACAATCTTCCGTTACCTTGATGCATCGCCACCTGTTGTACTGTTGTGAGCGGGGGAGTGTGGTGGTAGGTGACGGGTAGTTTTCACTCACTATTTTACCTCAGTTTCTTTCAAATAAACTGGATATCCTCATTTACCTTTGAATTTCCAAACTATTTGATTAACTGAACCAGCCTTGGTCTCCCTTAGGTCAGATAATCAACAAAAAACATTATATAACATACCATATATATGGTGTCTTTACACCATTTCTAAATCTACGTATTTAAAAAAAAAAAAAAAAATTGCCTTAAGGACAATGTCTAATACCAATTAATCAAGATTGAAAACACAAAAGTATTGTTTGGAACTGCAAATTAGTTTATTTACTAAATGATACAAGACAAATGATCTCTTCTATAATAATTGTTTCCGAAAGTCCTTTGCTAAAACATTTTAATCCACATACATATGAATACAGTAGTTTTTGTATCTAGCTGTGTAAAAGTAAAGTATACAGAAGGCACTTAATACTAGACAGATGAATTCCTAGGTTAACAAGGGAAAAAAAAAAATAAATAAATTGTGTTTTATGTTTCAGGGGAATACTTCAAGAACTCATTTGGCTTAAAGGCTGCATGAAACTATGGATGAGCACTTCAGCTGAAAAACACCATGTCGTAACATCAGCAAATCACAAAGGCAGATTTCAGAAAGATGATTCAGCAAATATTCAGTATCTGTTGCTCCAAATTTTTTCACACTGTACCTCGGCAAAATGTTTCTATGGAAGAGTGCCCACATTTACATAAGCCTACAGAATGGAGCCAGATACACGGACAGCCATTTCCAGGTTCCCAAGGTCGAATACAGCAGAACAACAGAAATGTACACCTGACATCACGGAGGGCACATGTTAAACAATCAGAGTTATCTGCTCATTTCATAAACCGAGGTGGAATCTCTCCCCGGTGTATAATGGTGTGTTAACGACAGAAAAGGGGCTTAAAGGCACAAAGAGAGATTGGGGGGGGGGGGGGGCAGGCTCATAAACTGGGGAGCATTTCTGCATGCTGGGGGAGAATAACCTCTATACGGCAGCGCCAATAAACTTTTGGCAAAATGTTTAACCTGTTAAGTAAAATCAAATGCATTCAGCAGTGGCTATTGCCAAATACACTTAAGCAATAAAACAGAAACTTCAAAGAAAAAAAGAAAGACTGGCATACAGAAAAATAACTGATTTTAAAATAATAGAGTAGTGCTCATTATTGCAGTAAAATCTAGTATGACCTTGCCGTCATCTATTCAAGTTATAAAGCATTTCATTAACTTAAGGAATCAAATGACCCTTGAAATCCATTTAACCTGCACCAATCGGTGTTACATTACTCAATTTTCACATGTCCACTGCTGGTTAGCTTGATTTGTCCGCATCTAGGACAAGTTCACATCCGTACACGGGTTCAAAGTAAAACGCAATGCTAATGCACTTGATTTCCTAGATGTTTTTTAATGCTCTTTGGGATTACCGTTAGGCAATGTTACTGAAGTACTAACGCGCAAAAAAATGGTGTTAGGAATACATAACATAGAGTGACATTTACATTAAACACCTTCAGTGTTCAAAACGTGATTCTATTTACAGTGCAATAGTAATTGGTGAAAAAATATAGAGAGACCATCTCCGCTACCCATTAGACTCCAGAGAAAAGACGTGACAACTACCATGCAGCCATAAGCGGAAACGCCACAACAAAAGATGCATGCCAAGCTGCATTTGAAAGCACACTGTGCAAGCCCAGAGGTCATAGCTTGAAATAGCTTTAATGCTTTGGTCAGAACTAGAACTCCTAAGAGGAAACCAGAATCCATAGGACAGGCACTGTGAATGCTTTTTTCAAGACTTCAACAATCCAAAGTGGGTATGTTGTTGAGCAGGTGGAATATCTCTGGCAGCAAATACCACTGTAGCCCTGAATGTCAAAGTTAAAGGTATGGCATTAAGAAAGAACTGATTGTGAGGGTGGCATATGTAACTCATCAGCAGGCATCACCTTCGATCGATAAAAGTAATTAGCTATCAATACCTTGGAGCGAACAGCTATCTGCTTCACAAATACTGCTGGCATGGGTCAGAACAGAAAAATGTACCCCATAAAGGAGGGAGTGGAACGCAAACTTGGGAGTAAAATTATACGAGGGGGGTGGGGGGGATGGAAACAGCAAGGGCTCAGTTCAGGCCAACCTGTTAATTCCCCATTGTCCCCAATGAACAGAGTTTCACACGGCAGAGAACGCATGACCTTTACATAGGGGCTTGTCTTTCTTGGAGTAAAATGTCTTCCCTTCCAAATTAACCTGACAAATCTGCAAAAAAAGAAAAATAGGCGATGGGGCATTAATGAACTGCACAATAACCTAGGATAGAAAACTTGCAGCAAATGTTACGGCTGCGGTCAGCTTAAGTCACTCAACTTCATTTCATTTCTCAGAGAAGAGGCCAAAAGTCAGCGGTAATATTTTTGACAGTTTGTGTAGAGCAGGCAGCCCCTCAACAGGGTCACAGGGCCTCTATGAATTAAAACGACTTACAGCACAGACAAAGCAAGTGTCGTGCCAGCTGTAGCCGAGGGCTTCTAGGAAGCGGTCACCAGTGTCAATCTTGAAGTCACAGCCGTGGCACTTCGTACCGAACATCTTTTCGTAATCTGCGGAGAGAAAAGCACACCACCATTAAAATGGAAAAGAGCGTCTGATGTGGGATGTGCCCAGAACAGAGGACATCATGATTAATAATAAGAAGGAGAGGGAACAACGTGGCCAGATGGATGGGGCATGGACTACGGCAACAGAAATCACTCCTAATACAAACAGCGAAGATTAAATGGGTTGTACTGGCTTTCAGTATTGGAACTTGCAAGTGACAGGTTTTGCTGGTGCACTTAAGGCAAGTGATTTAGGGCACAATCCTGAATAAAATGCCTTTTAAAGGTGCTGACGCTGCAGCATTTTCATCATTACTTATAATAAAAATCAGTCATAGACTGTGTCCTCTTGCTAAAAGACCAATACATCCTGGAGAGAAGGCTGAAAAAAAGCCATAAAAGCCATTAAAGCACAAAAAGCTGGCACTCTTTATCTGAAGCAATTGAATAAACATACATCATAGAAAATTATTCAAAGTTCAAAAACATGATTGTGGAATGACCTTTTAAAGGACTTAAGTTTTTTTTTTTATTATTATTGGTATTATTTTGGGGAGGAAAGATTTGGGAGTGAGGGCTTTTAGTGCGGCTTTCACCTCTTTCACAGTAGGGCTCCCCCTCCTCCATGTAAAAGGCCTGGTTCCTAATAGGAGTTTTGCAGGCAGCACACACAAAACATTGAACATGGTAGGTCATCTTCAAGGCATGCATGATCTCCTGTAGAGAAAAACACACCACAGGCCTCAGCTCAGAATTGTTCGGCTTTTGTGTTCTTTCAGAATATCAAATTGTTGTACTGAAATAGATCCATGCAAAGCTGGGGTGTATGTTAAAATATACAGCAAAAGTCATATGGCCTTTTTTGTTTAGCTCATAAATATTTCATTTGGTTGATGTAAGGTTTTTTTTTTTTTTTTTTTTTTTTTACATTGACTTGTGATCTACAGTTATTTATCGTCTCTTTTGTTAAGTGTTGTGTTCTTATTGTCTATGCGTGTGTAATATCGCGTTACTTTTGCTGCTGTAATAGCTGAATTTCCCTTTGGGGAATAATACAGTAAGTATCTATCTCAATCTTTTTTTTTTTAGCTCCTTATTAATTACTTGCCAGAGAACACAAACTGAAAGTGTGGGTATGTCTTTCTGTTTGAATGTTTCAAGCAGTTACTATCCCACTGATGCCATTTTGGAATCCAGAGCGAAGGAGCTGCATGGCTGTGAAGCTCTCACCCCCGTGATCAACTTCTTGCACTTGGCACAGGTGGGTGCATAACGACTGTCATGGCACTTGGTGCAGAAGACGGAGCCCCTCTCCTCAAAGAAACCTCCCTCATCCAGGACCACCTTACACTGGGAGCAGGTAAACTCCTCAGGGTGCCAGGAGCGGCCCAAGGCAACCAGGTAGCGTCCCCTAAAAGACCCCAGTGTAAGCACACACACACAAACACACAATGACGGACAGGGATTGACACCAAGGTCAGTTGTTACTGAAGGATTAGCAAAGACACACCAGAGAATGTGGTAAAGAAAATGCTACATGAAACCAGCTAATCCATCACTTAAGCATATTGGCAACACTTAATGTTAAAGCATCGATCTGGCATACTGACATGCTGGCATGCTCTGCTAGTGTGTATCAACAGAATGGCACGCACACCCCAGGGCAGCAAGGAAGGGAGCCATTACCCTTTGCTCTTTTCCTAAGTATCAAAGTGATTCACGAGTGACAATTGCCTGGGGTTGGATTTGCTTCGGTCAACATGGCAAATCCATACAAGACAGAATTTAACAGCAGCACTCAAATATCGCTATAGATAAACTCTCTCATTAAAATTAAAACAAGACTGCTGGTCACCAACAGTACCATTTGTTCTTTTCACAATGTCATTGCTGAGGATGAATCAAAAGCCCAATTAAATGGACCGCCGGAGCACCATGTGTGGACGGGAGAAGTTTCACCTTATAACCTTGTTGCAGGCAGCACAAGTTGGGGTTCTCCCACTATCGGAAGGAGCCTGCTGGGCAGCCTGCAAGATGGAGCTGCGGTTCTGCATGGGCGTGGGCTGTGCCGGTTTGCTATGCTGGGTCAGCACCGTACTGGTTTTGTCTGGGTGGTATCGGCTGGCAAAGCTAGGGTCTGTAACCCAGGGTGGGCGGCAGGAAGGCCCTGTAGATGGGGCTGGTGCTTTGGGAGCCAATTTAGCTGAGGGAGTACAGTTTATGTCAACACCATTTCATTTCATTTATCCATTTCTAACCTTTGATTCAGGCCGAGCAAACCTGTTCCTACTCTCTAGCTTTTACTGCTTTACACGTACTGTAGCTATGCAGTACAACAATATATATGTGTAAATTTGCTCAATACCACCATAGTAACTAGCCTTTAGTTTTCTCAAGGGTAGCACTCTAATTAGTTAGCTTCAGGAATACAAGGCCACGTCCACCCACTATACTACCTGTTTCGCTACTACGCTTTATAGACTATAAAAACAGCAGGTACCACTTTCAAGGTGAGTGTGGGACTACACCCTAAAGGAGGATACCAAAAGGGAAGAAAAAAAAAAAAAAAAAAAACACAAAACAAAAAACACCCTTACCCAAACTTTCATTAGGTTTATTTGCAGAAGGTGCCATAGGTTTACACTCTGCGGTCTCTGCCTCGTGGCTGTTGGGGAAAAAAAACATCTCCTATGAGCCCTAAAAACCCCATTACTAAGAGAAAGACATTTACTTTACAAAACGGTGGCTTTAATATTAAAATGGCAGGATTCTATGCAGCAGAATTAAGGTTATCAACAGAATTTACTATATATTCAGGTACACAGAATTCCTCTGAGAAGTCTTCCAAGCGTAAACTCTGCCTTAATGTAGATTTGACAATGCTGACAATCAGGTTTCAGTTCATTAGTCTTCCTCCAGAAAGTGGTTATAAAGGACAAAGTGCCAGAAACAGTACATATATCACTGGCTGTCATCTTTTGCATACGTCTGCAATGAAGCTGAGAACACAATAAGATCACTCAATTATCTTATAAGTAGAAGGGGGAAAAAAATTAAATGACATTTTTTTGTTAGTTTGACCAACCATAGGGTTATTTATTTTTATTAATTGAATCATCTTTAAAATGATCCTGAACAGGGTAAACAGAAGATGTATTAGAATCACCATTCGCAATAATATCCCGGAGAAGAGGAAAACAAAACTGTAGCTATTCCAAACTGATAGTAACTATCTACAGAGACACAATACCTCTCCAGTGTTAATAGCTAGCAAGAATACATATTTTATTTTTGAAATTTAATGTCAAGCAATTTTAACTTTTCCCTAAATTACCTGTGTCACTGCTCTGTTTAATGTTTCCTCCACATCATTAGATGACTCAGGCAGACAAAAAGGAATGCAGAATTTACCGAATTTGCAGAATTTTGATAGCCATTTTTGATTGGTCTTTAATCGTTGTGACAAAACAAATGACAAACAAAAAATGCATTTATACTTACCTTACTTCCTGTTCCTTTCAAAATGAGAATTGGTTTTGAATCGTATCAGAACATCATAACCCATTTTAAATAACAATAAGCAAAAAAAACGTACTTTGGATTCCCACTGCACTACTGAATAACACCAGAAAAAAATCCATGAAATCTGCTAATATTTTGGGATATGATATTGTGTAAGAAGTTGCAAGAAAAGTTCAGTTAAACAGCATTTAATGCACTTTACAACAGCACTGGCAAACAGAAACTAAGAATGAATGCATAGCTTCATTACAGTTCAACGAACCTGTGAATCCATGAAGCTCATACGAGGAGGCTAAAACCACTATAGAGGAACCCTCCATTTGCAAAGCTGACAAACACTTCAAAACGTCCCTGAAGAAAGAGTAACAATGCAGAGCATATGCCACTATGGCAAAAACTCCAGCCAGTCAAATTAGGAATACCTCCTACAGCACTATATACCCAAATAACTTAGAGCAACTTTGAGAAGGATCTGAAATTTCCTATTACATCTAACAGCAGGTGAAACTGAAGGGAACAGGAGACAGCCCCCCATCTGTGTCTGACATTTGTACTAGCAGTGTTGGATAAAGAAGAGCTGAACCTAACAAGTTACGTAAGACAGCTTACTCCTTAAGCAACATCAACTCCCTTTCTTGATAACCACCTGGGAGCCGCCATTAATGCCTTGGTGATGTACTACATGGAGGTGACACTGAAACAACATTCTTAGAACATACAGCGCAGCAATGGAGGTTCAGTGTATGCTGTCTGAATGAGGCTGCGTACAGCTTGGAAGGGGAGGGGAGAACATCATTTGCCCCCCCTGAGAGTCACTGGTCACCCATGATTGACAGGTAAAAACTGGAGCAGGTGCAGCAAATCCTGAATAATGGATGAAGCAAGACTTCTGCGTGTGACAGGCTGCTCACGTGATCATTTAAATCCACACTCCCCACCCATGCCCTCCCTCCCGAAGGCAGGAGGTCAGCATAAGACTTTATAAGCCAGCAGATACATGTAAAGCTCTGCCTGTGGTGAACTGGAAAAGGCCATTGGGAAGGCTAGTTGATCATTGCGTTTACATTTCATTGTGTTTAAGAGCGTCTTTACATTTGCAAAAACCATTCTGAAGATTAAGTGGAAAGGAGACAAGTTTGCTAGGTGTGCTAAGTTAATGTTAATGAACCCATGCTGGGTGGAACACACCCAGCATGGGTTCATTAACAGCAAAAATAGAGTGCAGCATCTCATTAATGCAATCCAAATAGCAATTAAGCCATTCTGTGGACAACTGTAGTTTTTTTTGCTGATAAATTACTTTCAAAACATTGATATAACCAGCAACCACTGAAAAGCATATTTGAAACACTTTTCCCAGATTCCCGATCAGTAATATTCATCACCTGTCTAATTTCTTAAATATACTTCAACCATTTCCACAATAAGCTTTACTGCTGTATTTTGACTAAGAGCATTACACTATATGGACAAAAGTATTGGGACACCAGTTAAGAGGGGGGTTCATATACTTTTTAAGCATAGGTAATTAAGCATACTCATTACTAAAACAGGTGTATAATTTAACACAGAGCCATGCAATCTCCAGCAACAAACACTGGTGGCAGAATGGGTCATACTGAAGAGATTATTGACTTTCAACTTGGCACCATCACAAGATGCCACCTTCCCATCAAGTCAGTATCAAATTTCTGCCTTGGTTAACTGAAAGTGAAGTGATTGTGATGTGGAAACTTCTATAAACAACATGAGTTCAGCTGTGATGTCATAGGCCACACAAACAGAAAGGGATCCAATGACCCAACATCAATACCCAACCTCACTTCAGCTGTTATCATTGATGGGATTTGCTATCATTCAAACATCTAGTGTAAAGCCTTTCCCAAAGAGTGGAGGCAAAGGAGGACCAATTTCTTATTTATACCTTTGTTTTGGAATGAGATACTGCACAAGCAGGTGTCCCAATACTTTTGTCTATATAATATATGTTATGCAGGACCTAGAAATGAAGTGAACTGGGGGAACAGTGAGCCAAAAACTTCCAAAGCAGTCTAGAGGCACAGAAACTTAGGGAGCAACCAGTCAAGACATGGATGCTGCTGCCCCAGGGACGAACAGCAAAATATAAAATCGCATTAAAATACAGGGCACTTCTGAGAACTGAACTGGCTGAAGATACACAGGGAGTAACCGACACATCAGATCCATTATTGACAAAGAGGATTCCTTATCATTGTTTCAGTCCCAAAAACATCAACGGACACGTGTTGGTAGATGCATAAGCCCTCAAACTTTAACAAAACATTTATCCATTTTGTTTTTAGTGTCAACAACAAAATGAGGCAACACACCTGATGATTGCTGTATATTTTTATATACTGTTTTTTTTTTTTTTTTTTACCTACCAGTTCCAAGACTCTAAATGTTACTCTCAAATTGTTGTGAGACTGGAAAAACAAAGACACCACTTGTGACCCATATTTCGGAAGTTAAAAATACTTCAGTACCTTTGAGACAAGCCCTTGTTTTGACTGAAATCTAACACCGTAGAAAGAAAGAGACAGACAGATGAAGAAACAGTCTTTGAAATCTTTTATGTATTGATGAAAGCAGGAAAATAAAAACATGTAAATTTTCCATTTTTTTCCCCTTTTATCCCCCCAGGGCAAGAATCCAAAACAAACTGCTAAGAGATTAAACATTAAGATGTACAGTTTCAGAAGACAGAGCACGAAAGGCGAGAGATCAACGGGTCTGCACAATGAAATCAGAAATCAGGAAAGGGTGAAGAAAAAAAAAAAACATCCTCATTGCCGAGAAGTGAAAGATATTTCGTAATGAGGATAAAGATGTACTAGACAAGGCCACAAGCACTTTTAACATTCTCATGCATTCCTGTGTAGCGGGATATCTGTTTTAAGGCTCAGTTTGCAAGTCTTCACTTTGGCTTGTGATCTATGCTCTATTTTTTATGTATTATATATTTATATTTGCGATTCCATATTCCTCATACTCCCTCCTGAAGTCACTCAACTCCGTTTTAATTGACGCGTTCAGAACATCTCATCACATAAGTGGGTCAGGCAGGTCCTGTCACAGGCCCGTCCCGCTCTGTCCCGGGGGACGCTCAGGTCTTGATATTGAGGGCACGGGCAGACCTGTCATGGTGCCAGTCCCGGAGCCTAGCATAGCGGGGGCTCTGAATTTCTGAGAGGAACTTTTCCCTAACCGAGAGAGACAGAGACAACACAAGGGACATGGAAATGAACGAGGAGACAGGAGGAGCATAATGAGAGAAAAAGATTACAGACGCAAAGTGACAGCTTTGCAGCGAAAGATGACAAAATACGGATGAGACCAAGAAAGCCTCCGTTTTAAATTTTTGGTATCTTGTGCCTTAAAAGCACGATTCTAGCCGAGCGCACACAACGGTAATCCATAAAAAAATAACAAGATTTGGTGGGGTTTTACGGAGAAGTAACTATAAGCTTTTGCTGCCTTTTTCAGCCAAGCCCTATGTTTACACTCAAGGAGGAAAGTCTACACAAGTACACACACTCGCTTTACCTGGACCTCTTCAGGTTCTCATCATCTGGGTCCTGCACTGATGATTCAGAAGAAACAAACAGACCATATCACTAGCGTACTCATCAATACAACTCAACTAACCAGTAAAATATACTTTATACCCTGCAACTTCTTAAAAAAAAAAAAAAAAAAAAAAAAATTAAAACCCATAAAACACATAAGATAAAACATATTCCAAACTAATCTTTGCTCATGGGGTGGCCTCTAGGGACTTAAACCTGCCACCTTCTGATCCCAAATATAGTTAGTTAACCAGTTAAATGGAACTCCAACCCAATTAATCTGCAACTTAAGCCAAACCCTCTGGGGATTATGCCTGACGAAGTAAATTGTAAATTCTTGCCATTATCCACTGGAACCCCATGACTCGGCACCAAGGTGGGAGCCCCTAGGGGCCCTGCAGCTCTGTGTCCCTGACTTACTGAAGTCAGTGCCTGTGAGTTGGGCCAGGATGCGGAAGGAGCGTGACTGGGTGGTGCCGGTGCGAGGCTGCCAGTCCTGCGTGTCCTCAATCAGCCGTTTCTTGCCACGATCATTGGGGATGAAGCAGGCCGTGCTCTCTACCCGCAGACCGTGCCTGGAGCTGGCCAGCGGTAAGGGTGAGTAGGGGGGTTAGGGAGCTAGAGCTCCAGGGAGGGGGAGGGGGGGTTTTGCACCCCACACAGATATCCTTCATGTACAAGTGGCAGCTATTCTGAGAAGACTTCAGACGTACCGACAAGCTAAAACACAGCATTCTCATGCATCAATGAAAGGCATTGTGACACAGATAGGCAGAAAATGAAGACACTATGCAATTTCAGTTAAATATCCTGCTCTCTGTTCTGCCTTTATGCTCTTGTGAGATGCTATCATATGTTCATCCTCTACTATGAAAAAACAAATTTTCTAAATATGATCTGCTCAAATTTATTAATTTTAAATAATGCACAGTAAAATGCATATTTAGTAAATTTAGTCTTTTGCACCCTAGTAAAATAAAAACCTGGATAATGTCATCTAATGTTGACATAAGGAATGACAAGCTATGCTACACTTCATTTGATGCATTTTAGGTCCCTGTTACATGACTTGTGCATGTAAATTTCTGACTGAGGTTCACATCAAGGCCTATCTAGCCATATAACAGTGTTGTCATTATGCCATGCATAAATCTGGAACCATGGCAGTGAAAGGTAGGGGAGCGGCTGTTCTGGAGGGATGACATTTTTTTCTTATGATGGATGCATATCGATGTACATTTATTTAAAAAAAAAAAAAAAAGGTTACGCAATCCTCACTCGCTTTATATTTCATGGTGTCGAGCGTGATACCTAATCATTACCCAAAAAAAAGAGCAATATCTTATACACACTTACTGCTTTTAAAAGTTAAATGTGTGTATACATCTTTAGTACATTTAACCTACCAAATAAATAAATAAATAAATAAATAACTCGAACTTGAAGACAACAAAACACGTCCTGAGCAATATTACGGCTCATGGAGAGATCAAAGCTACATACCGTGAAGCAAGACTATCCCTGACAGGATAGGGGATCTCAGTGCCAACCACTCATGCTGGATTAGGGCCTTTTAATGCCAAAGAACTGAAGCGCACAAAGCATGCAACCAAAAACCTGTCCGTGAAACCAAAGAAAGGTTAAACAGAATATATGAGCCAGGGCAGAGGATAATGCAAACGGTTATGTTCTCCAGATTACAGCGTTCGCCTGGCAAGATGGAACTTCACTGTCGAGGTTCACAAAGGGAAACTCTGAGATGCTGACAGTTACGTTTTTCACAGTGTTCCATTTTGTCAACCTGTCACCGCCAATTCAAAGATTCAGATCAGAGCAGATGCAAGTCTGACGGTGCGAGGTTTTGAAGTTCAATTCTGAAGCTGCGAACAAAATCGCAGCACACCGAGTTGCTTATGCGGCCCTGGTTTATACAACAGACAGGGACCCGAACGACAGCATACTGATGTTAAACAAAACGTAAGCATGGCGCTCCACTGATTTTGGAAGAGTAAACATTAAGGCTGGAGAATGCAGGAGGACAGAGCTGAGTGCAGCGTGCAACCTGCCCTTACTTCATCTCGGGAAACATCTCAATGTAAGTTTCACCCCTGAGGAAGAGGTAAAGCATGAAGTAAAAAGAGGGAAAAAAAAAAATAGCTTCCGGGTACAGGACTGAGCATTTTAAGCACAATTACAAGCTAATTTGATACATGCTGTATGAGAAACCTCTCGATGATCTTTCTGAACGCCCACCAGCAATCAGCATTCATGATCATAACATCTCTAAGGGGGGCTTTTTTTACAAAATGAACAATGACACTTTCTGGAGGAAGTCAAACTATCAAGAACAGATTCCAGATTAAAAAAAAAAAAAAAGAAAACCTGAGAACCAAATGCACTCATTTTCTCATTTCCAGACAGACAGTAACAAACACTGCACAACCAATTACAGATAATAAAAATAATAAAGACAGAAAAGGTTACTGACTTGTCAAGGACATCCGGCTGCAGTACATAAGAGGGGAACAGGGAGAGACAGAAAAGGATGAAAGATTAGTTTGGAGAAAACATGGCTTTAAAAACTAGAGCGCAAGAGGTAATTGGCAGCAGTGGAATTGCCTTTCTGTAGGATGCAGAAAAAAAGCAGACTGTGAGCAGCACGTGCTGACACAGGTGACAGGCTCCCGCATTTCATTCTCAATCACAAGCCAGTGAAGTGCCTTAATCCTGGAGTCTGCTACCGATCTTCTCTTCTCATCCCGAACCGCCTCTCTGTACATGCATTTCATAAATTACCTGACTGCGGCGATTGAGAGCTCGCACATCCCAGTGCGTAAAGCAGTTGTCATTACAGAAAATCCAGTTACTCTGGGTTTATTTTCTCCCTCTTTCTTTCATATAAACAAATGCCCGGCCTGTTTTCTGCACAACGCATCAATCTGCATGCATTTTATATCCAAAGCAAGTTCGGAAATCCATGCATTTCCTACATACTACCGAGATGGTACAAGAACACTGCATGCTACCCAGGAAATGACATGAAACAGTATTTTATATATCTGATCACCACACAAACACACACACACCATAGGCAGAGACCACTGACCTTCCGGCTACCTTCCGCTCCTGAAGACATTCTCTTCCCCTGATTTTCCACCTGTTCCCCCCCCAATAATTATTCAAATAATCCGTCCACAATATGGTGTTCTAATCAAGTACTTATCAGTTTAGCAAACTGGGTAACTCCTCCTCTGGTGTTCTATAAAAATGCCAGGTCTTCTGTCATAAAACGTTAGTCTTAAAAGTTTTTATAACGTCAAATTCAGAAAAAGCACCTTGATTTCTAAACCACGTGAATGAATAGAAAACCAATAGGGGGGAAAAAAAATGATTATATCATAACCGTTACGAAAGACGGGGAGTTAAACTTCTGCTAGTAGCCCAGGCTGTACTAACAGTTTTAGCTACATACGTGGTGTGCTCTCCAAGTAAGGCTGTTAGGTAATCGAGTACGCCCCCAGCAAAAGCACATTCAGGGCTCAGCACATTTTCAGGGCGGGGAGTGCAGTGGACTAAAAACAGAAAAGTGAAAGCACTGCCAAAAGCCAAGCCTTATTAACCTCAGCCTGAAGAGAAGCCACAGACCCCCAGCTACTGCTGTCCTGCTTAGGCAAGGCCTCTGGTTTGTTCAGCTCGTGACAGAAATATGATGAATATGATACGAATGTTTCAAAGCGACTCCGCAAGTGGACAATATTTAATAAGCCAAGTTACTAAACTGGGAAGGGATGGAACAATGGGGGGGGGGTGTCACAGATGAAGTTATGATATTTGCTCAGCAACACCTGGTCAAAGGCCTCTCCACAGAACTTAAGTCATCAAATCGGACCCTTAAGCACGTGTGTTAACTCTGAGAAAATACTGTGTGAAGAAAACCAAATCACACAGTGATTTCCTACACGTTTAGTGTGGAGGGTCAAATTCACAACGGGCATTCAACACTTTAAAAGCACAAGCAACTACTGTCATTTATTCAATTTTATAGTCCACTCATAACTGCTCAAGAATTCAAGCAAGTGCCAACACAAAAGAGTTTGGCGGGGGGGGATCCATCAGTCGGCACTGTGGGGAAAAATGAAGCTTGTGACAGCTTCGTTGTGGTCTGAAAGCATTCTTGACATAAATTCACGTTACCTCCGGCGGCTCCTCAGCATACTAAAAAGAACTCTTCTCGCATCTCCCTGCTTTTTTCGCTTGTGTCCTCAGAACCGGGATTACAGCGTACCAGCGAACCTGCGAGTGTTTCCCTTGTTTGCCCACAGAGCGGAGTGTCGAATTACCTACCCATTGTGTGGCTGAAGCACATTCCCCGAAGCCCTTGAGCCCAAGTCAAACTTTGGTGCGTAAGCAATGGGTCTGACCACCGACTGCATGCTGGTGTTGCCTCCCCCAACACCAAATGGCCGAGCCATCTTGTTTAGGGTTGTGCTGGGTGCAAAGGAGTACTTTGGCTGATTGGAGGCGGAAGGAGGTGTAGCCTAAATCAGGGAAAAGGGCAACAAGGGACACACCAGCAGCGTCATGCAGTTAGACATGGCACACATAGAGACCAAGGCAGCAGGCAGCACTGAACCAAATAGCACGAAGCTTTGTCACTTTTTTTCTTCCCCTGGTTTGGAACCAATCCGGTACCTGCTGTCCGATGTCTTAAACAATGGTGATGCTAGATGTTGTGGGGTTCTGTTCTTCAGAAAGTTACCTAAAAATTCCCCTGAACATCGCAACTGTACCTAAAACCCTCATTCAGTCTCATGGGAACAAAGACATAGGTGACAAGTGTGTAAAATCAATGTATATTCAATGTATAAAGAATGTTCTTTGCACACCAGTCTGTCACTTGCTCAGACCGGCAGGCTACCAAGCCAACTAGCTCCCCCAAACACCTGTGACTGGCTGGCTATTCCAAACCTAACTGGGAAATGAGGACTAAATCTGTCTTTTTAATATACTGTTTGAAATGAAGATGGATGCGAGACACTGCTGATTATGTGCTGAATGTTCCAGGTAGCAATATGTCATACGTACGTTAAAATTTCCATCCATTATTTATATTTTTGGCATTTCCATTAAATTCTCACAGCATACGGAATACACATTTCTCAGGCATGAAGATGTATTTTTTTCAATTTCCAATTTCCTGATTTTCTGCGTGTACACAGAGGTCCAGCAGAAATAGACTAACAGGTTTCATGTACATGTAATTCTCCAGGTCCCTTTTGATCCAATACCAAATGGCTGTCCTATGTCCAAGAGGACAGTGGGTTCACCGTAGGGGAAGAATGATCAACTACATGCTGGGAATTATGGGAAACATGCATTCAAAACATTCTCTGTTGCAGGTCCATTTAAAATGAAACAATCACTCAACAAATCATGTATGAACAGCACTGAATAATGCTTTGACAAAGTAAGACAATGAATAGGAGCAATTTTGAGGATTTGAAATATGTGGTTATCTTTAAGGATATCCTGCTACCAACTGACATAAACATGCCTGGTTTATATAGGACATGTTCTCTCTTATCCAAATTATACAAAATTAAACAGACATGAAAGCTAATATGTTGAGGCATTTGCTTTCAAACACCAATTTGGAAAAGCAAGCTGAGTATCTTTGCATATACTACAAGAACTTTGCAAAAGCATAATCAGCCTTTTGTCTTAGTGTGCGAGGTGAAATTTGGTTAGCAGATTATTAGGTTCTTACCTTCTGTTCTGTTCCTGGTGAACTGAAAGCTCTGAAAGAGAAAAAGTGAATTTGAAATGAAAGGCTGCTTCATGGGTCCTTCTCATAACATTATCCTAACATTTCAGTTGGGATTTTGTCCGGATTTTTCTCATCATTATTCCGATTCTTCCCTGAAGCACAATGCCCAGTCCAGCCCGTAAGTCTCAGCAACACCCAATTTGGCAACAAGATGCCTATATCCACCCACTGCTCAGGCACCAAAAATGGGCCCGTTGCCCCCAAAGGGGGCTCCACAACCGCCATTTGTGTTTCCATAACAATGCGATTGTGACACCATAGGTTCTGCTGCGTTCCAAACCAATCAAAACGCTTAAAATCTTTGCTAATTTGCATAATTACATGGCCAGCCAATCAGGGAAAAAAAGCCATTTTTTGGCAAATTTGCTAAATTTGACCAATTTGCCTGGCAAACTAGTTCAAGGCTTTTTATCCAATCTATAAAAATTTGGTATTGTTGTAATCACCAGACCCAGCTGGTCAAAAATTATCCCAAAAATCCCACGTATGCTATTCATGCTCAAAATGCTTAACCCCCACCAGCCTATGGCAGTACACCATGCTTCAGCTCATTTTAACTAATCCAACACTGCTTACGTTAACCCCCTAACCAACATTGCTTGCGTTGGAGGCTAGGCTGGTCAAGAGATATCCCAAAAATCCTATGTGTGACATTTTGCGTGTCCACAGGCCATGCCCCAAGTGTCTCTGCCCCCCAAATGCTTATGGATGCGTCACAGCTTTTTTAGCACTACTGCAGGCCACGTTCAAAGTGCCTATGCCACCCTAACTACCTACCCCAGCACTGTATGCTCCAACCCATGCTACCCATTCCAGCACTGCCGGCTCAGGCACTCCCCAAGAGACTATGCTCTCAAATTCCTAGAGCAGCACTACCTACTACTATACGCAAAGTCAACAGTGACAGCATGAACTAACCAAGCACCGCTGGAATGGGTATCCTGGGTTGAAGCAGGCAGTGCTGACATAGGCTTTGGAAAGGCATAGGCACATGGGGTGTGGTTGAAGCAAGTTGAAGTAGGCAGTTCTGGCATAGGCAATTGTTTGACAGTCAAAGCTGCTTTTGCTTTTTGCTTTAGTCAGTGGTGCATGCGTCCCTGTTGGTATGTGTGCACGAACCAGCTCATAACCGCTTGCGGTTATATTTAAACTTTGAAACACAAATTGCATTTTCATGGCAGTTCATATTAAAACATCAGCACAATACAAAAAGAAAATATTTGTCCACAAAAAAATAACTCATTTAACTGTTGTATTGCATTGTCATGTCACCTACCATCTTCCATTTGAAAAAAGAATGAGGGGAAAATAGGAAAAATAAGTAGAAGGATGTCAGCATTATGGATCATATAAATGAGCTGGTGGACACTTAACGTTAAGGATACATAGGGAGAACAAGAGGGATTCAATGGCTGGGTGGATTTACATGATATTCTACCCCTGCCATTTACGTACAGAAGCCCTCAGTGCTGTTGCATAAACAGCAGCATTTTGAAATGCGACACCGGGCCAGCAAAGGTGTTCATGGCTGTTTTGCAAACTGACGTTCAGGTGATTGAGGTCTGCCATTCCGTCAATACTGCCAGTTCTCCAAGCAATTGCTCAAAAGCTTTTTGCCCCTGAATTATTCCAGCACATCTGAAAAACCTCTTTTGTATGCACTGGTTCTCTCCTGTATGGAGACAGGTGATTCCACAGAGAATTAATACAAGGGACGTGTGACATTTTAAACCACTCTGAATCCAGCTACAAGCAGAAAGTAAAGGATGGCAATGAAGGCAAATTCAGACAAAATGACTTGAGAACTACAGGAGGAGGATCACTACAGACATCTGAAGGAATTAAACAGCAGCCCCCAGTGTACAATGCCCAGTACCAACAAGCACAAAACATTCCTTTTTTGGCACAACTTCAAAAGAGAAACACAGTTAAGTGTTTGGGAGTCACGTCCAGACTTTCCACTTTATATTTGCCTATTAAAGCAAGATACACATTTATTTCTACAACAAACAAGTGGGCAAATCAATTTTTGAGACACGCACCTTAAAGTAATGTAATCCTAACTGTCAGTGATCTGATTGTTCTACAAAACCCACACCTACGTGTGCCAGAGGACAAGTTGATATGCTGAGCACACCCACACAACTCCCACTGACAGAGAGAACATTAATACCAACAACTGCGAACTGTCAAAGAGGATGTCATGCATTGCAAACCCTACCAGCATCATAATTTTCCACACATGAACAAGGACCACAGTACACAATTTATTTTCTCTAATAGATACATCAGTTTTCCAATCATTAGTCCAAGTCAGAATCAGGTGTATACATAATTTATGAATGAATTAAGTCAGATGAGATTAGGGGAATTTTCAGGATACACTAAAAGATCCTGATAAGAAAAAGCTAAATTGGGGGGGGGGGGGGGGGGACATTTTTTGGCCCGGGAAGGGGGGCAGTTTTTTGTTTCCTAAAAACTTTAAATATTCATTTAAAGAAAACACCGCTTAAATCTCATTTTTTTT
>JAACJT020000002.1:6383291-6406787 GCA_009936485.2 Gymnarchus niloticus | reverse complement strand
TTCAACCTTTCCCAACATTAGCATCTTCTCCAGTGACTCCTGTCTTCTCATTGTGCGCCCAAAATATTTGAGCTTCAATTAAACAAATACAAAACCATAATTCATTTGAAAGATTCCATATATTGGTACCTTGATTTGACTCAACAAACCAAAGCTTGACTGATGAACGAACTGCTACACATGTAGTCAACAATGTCAATCGTTAGTTTTTGTTACAACTTTCTCCATATCCCATGCTACTCTCATTCATACAACTATCTAGGGGGCACTACAGTGCCAACACTATTAAAAATGGCTTCGACCCCAGCTGGGAAACACTCTAAACTATAGTGCACTGAGCTGTTAAGCAGAGGGCATGGCATAATGTCCAGATATACAGCATGTCCTCCACATTACTGAAAGTGATTTGGGCACTACTTTTTAAATCATGAAAGATTAAATCAATGGTGCAGGGAGATATTAAATATGCAGAATAATTATCGTGCAAATTCAATATGTCATTGTGGGCCAAGTAACACGCATATTATTAACACTGAAATACCCCAAAACCTCAGCAAAGGTAAAATGAAGCCAGCTGAAGATGGCTTATTTTGTCACCAGGTAACTCCATCCAGCCACTCATTCATTTTTCATTCCACTAATCAACTTGTGTGTTGTCATATTTCATAGCTATGAAAGTAAAGTACACAGCTCCATATCCATAGAGGACGGTGTGTGCAATCAGCCTGATGAAATTCTGGTATAACAGGGGGCCGTTGCCCTAGTTTTGAATTTCAGACATTGGTCTTGGGACTCATTTATGTGCTGACGTATCAATTTGGCATTGTTCCAGGGGTACTCAAAAAATTTCCAAGGGTCACTACCATGCTCATCTTCCCATCCCTTTATAAAGTGCAAGAACAAGCTTAATGCTTAGCTGGAAACACAGGACCCTAGAAGCAAGTACATCAGCCTTAATGAGAGAGGCTAATAAGCTGAGAAAGGTTATCTACTTAAAATGGGGTTGAACAACAGATTACAAATGGAACCGTGGTTCTGAAACTTGGTCCAGGAGGTGCCTTTCGATACGTCTGCGTATATCGATGTATGATTGGAAATGTGCCTTAATCCGAGTTTCGATGAGCCGTAACAGAAAAATGACCTCGGTGTTACAACGTTAAAAGATACAAAGAAAGAGGAACTACAAGGAATGTTGCTGTCACTCCCAACATTTCCGAAGAGGTCTAGATGAAATGCTCAGAATAGCAATAATGCATAACGCTGACATGCAAATTAAATTACTCATTAAAATTATACGTAAACAAAATCATCAATTACCTTAAATTATTTTTTCCACTAAATCTTTATGGAAATGAGATAGACAGCTTTTTCAACCAGTTTTTTTTTTGTTATTTTAAATCTAAACAGTTTAGTATTTTTCTTGGAAAGACGCTATCAGCACGCGAGAGAGATAGAATACAAACACCAGTTACACAATATCAGGTCAGAGTTTGGAAATGTTTAACCCTAGCTTTCCATATTGACACTTTGTAGTAAAAATGTAAAGCAAACACAATATCCCAGATGAAATGCAGAATATTTACAGCATTGCAGATACACCCTCCAAACCCTGAAAATCATAAAACTTGATTTTAATTATGCTAAACTATAAAGCTTTTAACTAAATTACAAAACAGCTGAACAACATGAAGGTTCGGTTAGCTACTAACTTGACAGATAGGAAGTACATATTTAATGGGGATCAGAAAAAAACTAAGGGGGTGATCTGATAAACAGTGTGGTTAAACTATAGTTTAATTTTCAGAATCTGAACAGTTAGTAAACAAGGTTGTGTGCAACTAAGTGAAAGAAAAGCATAGTGAGCTAGTTTGCAGGGCAGCATGATATAAAATTCAGTCTTTTCTAAAAAGAGAAGTAAAACAGAAAAGCTGCCAATGGTTTAAAAAAAGTGTAAGCAAGTCAGGACAAGTTTAAAAAGAATGTAACAAAACAGGCTGAGTTGGTGCATAATTTATAACTAGCTAGAACACCTTAAACTACCCAATGAGAAAGACCAACTCAAGACCCTCAGGCAAGGTTCAAGACCAGCTGGGAATGATGAGAAAAATAGTGTAATGCTGTTTTCAAGGGCTTATTTTTGCACAAAAAATGAATATATATATTGAGAGTACACACGTCTTCCTCTGATTTCAATTTCATTAATTGCTTATGGTACCATAATTGCTGTAACTTAACACCCCAGCAAAGCTCATTATGTAAGGTGGACTGGGGCAGGGGCACTCCAACTTCATGGCTGTGGAGCAGAGTGTACGCGTGACATGGACTGAGGTACCTTACCTGCTAAGGGTTAGAGTGAGGGAATCCGTCGCTGCCCTGATCTTGTTCTGTGCCTCCACATGGGTCATCTCTTCTGTATTGGCCTCCCCAATCGACACCACACCGTCACCAACACCCACGCCCGCCTGGACAGCTTTCCCCCCAGGAGTGAGCTGTGGGTGAGATTGGCAAGATTGCCCATCAAATATTCCATTATGCAAAGAATTTGCCAATAACCATTTGAGCAAAACCCTGGAGTTTATCACTTAATCTTAATCTGACCACTGGGTTATTGCACTGGGCAATATGGGCAGACGATATGTGGACCGAGAACTCTTTTTCCTTTCAATCGAAATGTGCAATGCTTCATCAATTGTATTTCAGTATGATTACATGAGTATGACTCTACGGTAAGAGGCATTAGTTAGCATATGAAATAAACAGTAAGCTTTTACCCTACACTGTGGCCCACTGTAGAAAGAGTCGTATGACAGCCTGCCAGGTAACACCTGTTGTTATGAAATGTAATGTGAAACAACACTATGTGAACGGCACATAAATCCTATGCAGCAAAGTCTGTCTTCTTCAGCGCAATGTTTCAGGCTAGCATTATAAGACTCACAAAAATGTACACAAAATGTTATGCTAAGAACTTTTGACCAAAACACAGTATATTGTTGCTGCAATCTAGTCTGGTGATATACACAGTTAGAAATCACATCTAACCTTAAATTATCTACAGCTTTATAACAAGCTAAGCGCTCTCTCTCAATTCTCTATTGTCATTTTTAGATTACATGTCACTTACAAAAATGTCATTCTAGCGAACTTCTTTCGATCAGCATGTTATGGCATCATTTTACATGGGCTGATGATTGTACATTGTGTCCCCATCAAACTAGATTATGTAAAAAGTATTTTCTTTCTTTGAAGCGTTTACGATTAACGAGCTCGACTGACATCTTAAAACACACAGGTTACCGTAAATAAAGGGCAGTTAGAAGGCCTGTTACACTTTAATATCATGTCAGCTGAGAAAAGCAATCTACAAATATTCTTAATGTGACTTCACCGCAACAAATGGAGTCAGTAGACTGGGCATAAAATGAGACTTCAATCAGTCCTGGTCCATGCAATCCAGTAGCTTAAAGGATCTTCTGTAGTAAAACAATGAGTGTCCACAGAGCCATCAGATGCTTCTCAAACCACGGAAAGGCCAAGAGGACCTGGACCATACCAACAGGTGCCAGCTGTGTTCTCCATAATTACTGTAGCTGATTCGCTCTACTGATTCTCATTGAGTATCAACTTTGTCTGATGGCTTCATAAAGATCTTACAGATAGCCGACATTACAGTGTAGACCTGAAGGTACCCTATGTTTACATTATAAACACTAATTTCTGGGCTTCCATTTTAAAAATAGAAAATCCCTGCAAATCTTCAATAAAATAGCACCGGCAACATGTTACAAGACTCTGCTCCTCTCTGTCTTTTAACAGCATCGGACGCTAAGTAAATAATTAAAGCCTTCCGATGTACATTCCAATATTTTTAGCAACAGGATAAAACTCTTTCAAGGTAAAGAACTTAAATTCAAAGCGATACTTCCCTTCTTCAACATGGTGCATTGGAAGGCAGAAATGGCTTTCACCTATAGCCTCTATAGTTTTTACCCATCATTTATTAGACAACAGCAATGCTGAGCAAGTTATTAAACATGCTCACAACTTCATTGGAAATGTTTGATTCTCTTTTTTCACCATCTGTTTTCTCCCCAACAAGATCAAAACAAAAAAGACATTTTTAAGAGTGTCTTATCCAGAGACCTTGTACCTGAAAATAAAACAATGCATCTTCTTCACAGATTGAAATCCTGCACCTGAACAGGTGAATAATTCAGAGTAAAATTATTCCACCTCCTGCCCTTTCATAGTTCAAATTAAATCCTGATTTTTAACATCTCTGTATAACTACAGTAGAGAGGACATGCTTGACTGCACAGCCTACAATTTCTTCCGCCACCCACCTATAGCTAAAAATCAGATGCCATTCAATCAAGTACAGCATTAAAAAAATAAATAAATAAAAATATAGGGACAGGAAAATCCCAGTGTCCTACAACTCCAGATGAAGACTGTGACATTGTAGGAAGCAGGCAGACACTAAGCAAAGCATAGACCTGAAAAGATACAGGATGGCGGGCAATGGGGCGAAGGCCACAACGAGGCTTTTGGGACTCCGGGAGAACCTTGTGTGTTAGAGGTATAGCATGGCAGGGGAGGTGACAAGCTGATGAGGGACAGGGGCATCTGCGACCCTGGCTCGAGTTTTTAGTGCACAGCTGTTCCTCCATTTAGGTCGGCAGCACCAAAGTGCTAAGGTCAGGGCTTCATAACGGATAGAAATATCCTCCTGCAGGCAGTTTGATAATAAGTGACAGTGGAAAACATTCTGATTTACAAATCATACCAAGAAGAGGGGGAATGAGCATTTTGATCCAAATCAAAATCTATTCAAATAATCTGCTGTACTTGGAGTTTTAATCATAAAAACATACAGCGGGCACCAGAAACAAAGCTAGAAACTGGTTAAAAGGTGAAACACTTATGCACGCAATTTTATTTATATAAGCAAATAGGGTAATGAGGCTAACGCTAAATCATACGACAATAATGCTACATATTATACATACTTCATCAAAGAATACATTTTAATGAACCGAGTTACTTTAATACAGGTACCAGACAAACAAATGGTAGCTTGCAAAGTATAACTCAAGACACTGAAGCTCTGTGTCTCTGTTAACAGTCACTGGGGTAGGCAACGTCAATGATCGTGTCCCCCACCCGTCCAGGATAAGGCATCCTCAATGTGAACCCTGATCCTACACAAACCCTTTACCCCGTCTCTAAAATACACCACCTCCTACGAAATGCACATTATGAAATCTCTGGTGACAACCAATACCAGCAAATGCCATCCTGCTGGTCCACAATAAAGCGGTATTAGCTATCAAATCTTTGGCTAGCAATACATAAAGCGCATAACAGGGAGAGAGAACAGTGTGATAAGTACAGACATGCCCCCGAGTAAAAAGTTCACTGTCAGACCGCTATGAAGGAATTCCTTTGCAACGATTATAGGGCTGGTTTTGATAATCACCAAATAGTGTCAGGTATATTTTAAACAAAAAACTGGTCCTGGTGTTCAACCATAAAAATCATCAGTATTTTCAAGATCTCAGGACTATAGATCAGTGATAAACACCAGAATATTTTAAAGCAACGTTAAGCATGAAATGTTGAAAATAGTTCTCTTTTACACATTACCCAGACCCTGTTTGTAAGGGCTACACACACACACAGGCAACATTTTAAAAGAACCTAACAAACTGGTCATTCAGGGATACTTATTGAAGCAATGGTTTTCTTTTGCAATCAGTTTGCATGTAGGAATGTAACCTGGAAGGTTTTTAGTAGAAGAAATTAAACGCCAAACTCAAGAGTTTCTCTACTGGCATTGTGACTTTTTAATTTTTCAGTGTTTTTATCGAGTAAAGAATTCTTCACAGGAGTCGGATGCCTTAGTCGAGATGGTCGTGGTCAGTTCAAGGGAGAGAAACCGGACAGATGCAGGCTCAGAGCAGACACAAAGGGCTTATCTGTACACCAAACAGGATACACTGTCAATAACTCCAGAAATGGAAGAAATCTTATGATGTCCACCAACCAAAATAGGAGGGGGTCTGCATCACAGCTACAAACACAGACAGACAAGGCTTCTCAGTTTCTGCATGACTACCCAGGGAGCTGAGAATTTTAAAGCAGAACAATACTATACCCTATAACAGGCTAATAAAACACATATTGATGGAAATACCCATATTTCCTGGTGCCTCTTGTCTGGACAGAGGGTATGAAAGCGAGTCCAACCCACTGATTCATGCCCTATTCATACAGCGCTAACTCACATGAGGACACTGAGGCTGTAAAAATCAAAACCACCTACTCAAGCAGTTGTATTACTAAAGCACAATTCAGACACTACTGCATGATTTGTGCCTAAGGGGGGGGGGACCATCTTGAATGACTGAGTCAGACAGTCTACACATTTTGCAATACAACAGTTTTTGTGTTTGAAACAGAGGGACAATATTGACTCAGAAGATGCACAGATGAGCAGCGTATGTTACGCAAGCTGGCAGTTGCCTTAGGGTCAATGGGAACACTCTACCCAAAGGATCGTGCGGTCTACTGCTCTTGAGGAACATGCATTTAAGTAGGACTAATAAACATCTCCTCGAGTTACCACTATTTCACAGGCTGCAGGTAGAAACAGTGACGAGTGGCCTGAGCTTACTAAAAATGGACATAAGATTTTCTTGACAATCTGCCTCATTGTCATCTTCCAAGCAAATAAACAACGAAAGGCACATTAATAGCGCACCAGAAACAAAGACGATCCATATCCATATAGCAAAAACTTCAGATGCAGGCCACTAGCCCTGCTGTTGTGTGAAACATGGTCCAGGCCTGGTCTAGTACCTATGACAATAAACCATACTTCTATTAGGTCGACGTAACGGCACTTCAGGTGTAAAGATAGAATACTGCATTTAATGGAGTGTTGCTATCCTCGATAAACTGTGGCAGAAATCCAAATGCTGGCAAATGTTACCAGGACAGAGACCACTACTCCAAAATAAAGGTACCACGAAAAGAGTGCTTCCACACAGATGGAGCTTATATTAATTATTAGAGAGGAAGACTCATAATTACTTTCAGAGGTCTTTATTTAAAAAAATTTGAGGCTGGTTAAAGGTGATAAACTGCAGGGTGTCCTTCTGAATCTCCTTATCCACGTTGGATTTATCGCAGTCTGCAGGGGTTCAGAAGCTTCCAAAAGATTCACCTCTTATGCCTACGCTGTTCCCCGGCTGCGGCATTACACGGTTTTCAGCTGTCAATTACGTTCAACCCTATGCTTTTAACCAAGGAGATTGTGCGTGGCCCTGTGATTGCTACCTGCTAAATCAATAGATTCTAAGCAATGATACCATAAGCACGCTACTTTTCTTTATAAGGACAAGTTTGCTATTCCTCTGCTATTCTGAGATACAGCCAACCTCTGGCAATGTGTTTTTTTTTCACCCTTAAATCCCCATAGAGAAGTAGATTGGCTTGGCTCATCTTTTCTTATAATAAATCCTGGAGGATCCGTCAGCCGTCACTGGTGAGTCATATTGACACCTGGAGAGTTACAACAGGCACGCACAGACTTGCAATGACCCTGCTGTTCGTGCCGCACCTTTTCAGATGTGCCCATCTCGTGTGCGGGGCAGGGCTAAATCCATTTATACCCATAGCTTGGAGTGACACCCTTCCCATCAACTGCACTGATATTACAGTCAACAGGAAAAGTACAGGGCCAGGATATAGCCTTAATTTGCTTTGCCGAGAAACCACAGCCAGTCACACAAATGGTTATGCAACAATTCCATACCAGGCTGGGAAACTGCATAGTCTATGTCAGTATTATACATAGCTGTTCTGCATGTAATATGAGCTATGCTGGTTTTTAAATTTCATTCCTTATAATTACAATCTGGCTGTGTTCTGAACGTCTGAGTTCAAATATAGAAATACACCAACACATACATTTTTCTAAGCAGATTTATGTCTTTTTTTCCATCAACAATAAAAGAACAGACCTAAAACTGCTAGTTAATACTTTAGATGATATAAACACCATATGTTCCATTGATTTAAAAGCTGGTAAACTGTCAATTTTGTCAGTTTGATCATAAAACAGTGAATTTATGAGGCAGCTAGTAGACCACACAGAAAACAGAGGCACCATGTTCACCATGCACATTTTGGCACAAGACCAGCTCCTAAAACCAAAGAATCGTTGAGATCGTACTCCTCTGTCTCTCTCTCTCTCTCTCACACACACACACACACACACACACACACACACACAAACACACTTTAAAATACCAGTTCTCAAACCATTCTGGAAGACATATCCTAAGGTGACCAAAGGAGATCTCAAGCCCACACAGACCAAGCACAGAAATAATCCCAGCCCCAGTGACCACACTGCCACTGAGACATCTCATTTCTCTTAAGAGTACCGGTCTCCTGCTGAAGCATTGCCATCCCACAGACTGCACATCTGTTTCCAATCCCAGCCAGCTTCAGCAAACACAGCGTTCAGCAGAAAGGGTCTTCCACAAGACCTCAGACACAAAGGTCTCTGACGTAGCAAGAAGGCCCAGAGGAGGAACAGATGTGTTCTGTTGACACTGCTGCATGCCATTAGGTCTCGACCCAGAGGCCCAGATGTCCTGAGCCACCACAAACAATGAATTTTGCATTTGTTCACATAGGAAGTCCGTGGAAAGCAAACCTTTGTGCTCTGAAAAGAGCACAAAACTGCTTCATATGGAGATTACCAGATATATTTTTAATATCCCCTCTCCTTTCCTATTTCCACTCCCTGTCTCCCATAAATCTGTGCTGAGAAATATTTTAATATTTGCCAATTCTAAATGAAAATGAATTTCTGGAATGTATCAAACACTTCAGTAGTGATATGCAGTTTTTCAGATTTTAGTTGGATTCAGCTTCTGGTGAATAAATAACATTAAAATTTAATCCAGCTTGGTTTGTCTTTGTAAACTTTCTTCCCCCCATTCTGATACAAACTGTACTGATTAGCATACAGGGAGTAAGGACATTGCAACATGGCCAACTTGTGCTGACAAGGCCTTCGCACATCCAGCGTTCAACAAAATTTACAGTGACTGCTTAGCACAACAACACAACCCTTTTCTGCATTAATCTTCTTTATTGCATAGGCTCTCCATTAAAATGAATCTAGTCTAGTTTGTTTTCCAGGTTCCCCTCAAAGAACACAAAAACCTAGGCTGTTAATAAACAAACAAAAACCACGTTATCATTTCAAGCACACATTAAAGAGTGGCTCAGGGGGGAGCACTGTAACCTCATACCTCCAGGGCTAGGAGGTCGATTCCCATCCCGGCTTTGTGTGCATGGTATTTACGCTGGTTTCTTCCCAGAGTCCACAAACAGCCAGTTAGGCGAACCAGTGTCTCTAACTTGCCCATTTTGCGTGTCCGCGTCTCCCGCAACAGCCTGGCATTCCATCCAGGGCGTCCCCTGAATTGTGCTCCACGCTCCCTTTGACAGACTCCAAGCTCAGTGTGACCCTGTACTGAATGTGGATGCTACTTTCATTCAGCTTTAAATGGTTTTCAGTCTATTTCTTTAACACGCATAAGTGAATGGGACAGAGCGTAATGCCCACACCAGTACAGAGAACCTCCCTAATTTCAGTGGCAGCACCCCAAAACACTGTTGCCACTTTCTACTGCTGAAAATAATGCAGAAATAAAAGTTTTCCCCTTTTTCAGCAAGCAGGTCTAAGTGAAATCTACAGAAATGCTGCCAGATGTGCTATCACACACAACACGTGATACACAGGTGTTTGTGTCAGTTTATGAGAAATAGCTTCTTACTGGGAGGAAAAAAAAAAAAAAACCTAACTGGTTAAACTGCAGGTCTCTACTGTATGCAATATACAAACAAATGGCATAAGTACTGGTGCTGGGAAAGGAGAATGATATATTTAAAAAAAAACAAAAAAACTGACCCTTGCCAGATCTGTCAGCAGGAAAAAAAAAAAAGTTGGAGGATTTGAGGGAAAATCTGGGAAGAATGCAAATGACTAACATACTCAGTGCATCATGGGAACCCAATACCACCATGAAACACGTGGCTCAGTAAGAGCAGGGTACATTAATGCAACCCCAAATCAGAAAAAGTTGGGATGGTATGGAAACTGCAAAAAAAAAGTGATTCTTAAATTGACTTATTTCATTGCAGACAGTATGAGACCAAGATATTTCATGTTTTGTCTGGTCAACTTCATTTCATTTGTTAATATACATCCATCCCTGCATTTCAGGCCTGCAACGCATTCCAAAAAAAGTTGGAACAGTAAAGCATTTACCACTTTTTAATGCTGCCATTCCATCTCACAACATTTAAGATACCAAGCGATGAAGTGTATCTGGTGTTATTTTGTCCCATTCTACCTACAGCCACGTCTTAAGGTATGTAACAGTACGGGGTTGTCGTTGTCACAGTTTTCATTTCAAAATTCTCCACACATTTTTTATTGGAGACAGATCAGGGCTGCAGGCAGGCCAGTCCAGTACCCGTACCCTCTTCTTCCGCAGCCATGCCTTTCTAATGTGTGCGGAATGTGGTTTTGCATTGTCTTTTTGAAAAATGCACAGACATCCCTGGAAAAGATGTCGTCTTGAAGGCAGCATATGTTGCTCTAAAATCTCAATGTACTTTTCTGCATTAATGCTGCCATCACAGAAGTACAAGTTACCTTTCTGAAGGGCACTGACATGACCCCATACCATGACAGACTCTGGCTTTTGGACTTGTTGCTGATAACAGTCTGGATGGTCCTTTTTGTCTTTGGTCCAGAGCACACAGCGTGCATTTTTTCCAAAAAAGATCTGGAATACTGATTCATCTGACCACAATACACATTTCCACTGGGTGATTCCATCCCAGATGCCTCCGAGCCCAGAGAAGTTGACGTCGCTTCTGGACATGGTTAACATAAGGCTTCTTTTTTTGCACAGTAAAGTTTCAAGTGCCATTTGTGAATGTAACTGTATTGGGTGCTTCACAAAGGTTTGCCAAAGTAATCCCTTGCCCATGTGGTTATATCAGCTATTGATGAATGACAGTTCTTGATGCAGTGCCGTCTGAGGGATCAGAAATCATGGGTGTTCAGCTTAGTCTTGCGCTCTTGCCCTTTACGCACTGAAATTCCTCCAGATTCCTTGAAACATTTAATGATATTATGCATTATAGAAGGAGATATATGCAAATCCCTTCCAATCTATTTTTGAGGAACTGGAGATCTTTTGCCCATCTTTGCTCCTCAAAGACTCAGCCTTTCATGGATACTGCTGTTGTACCAAATCATGATTACAATCACCTGTTGACATCAACTGTTTGAAATCACATTTTTTTTTTTAACCTCATTACTAGCCCTAAATTGCCCGTCCCAACTTTTTTTGGAATGTGTTGCAGGCCTGAAATGCAGGAATGGATGTAGATTAAAAAATGGAATGTTACCAGACAAAACATGAAATACCTTGGGTTCATACTGTCTACAATGAAATAAAAGTCAAAGTAAATTTAAGAATCACTGAATTTTTTTTTTTTTATTATTATTTTCATTTTCCATACCATCCCAACTTTTTCTGATTTGGGGTTGTAAACACCAGCACTAGATATCTGGTTGCAGCCATCTGCAAGGCTGTATAATGTGTAAAGGAAAATCAGTGTAGTACATATAAGGACTGGAAACGTTGGGTTTGACATTCATTCTGTGTCAGTCGGACTGGTGCATGGAGCACCAAGGAGACCGTCTCCCAGGTTAGTGTGTAGAAACCTGAGCACTCAAACAAACACAAGGCAAACATGGCCTTTTGGGGAAGAACGCTGTCTTTGTATCTGGCTCACAGGCAGGTGCTGTGCTTTCCTGGTTTTATAGCAAGGCATTTTTCCATTGCAATCAGTTAACAGCATGCCAACGTGATAGCTTGGTTGTCAGACGCTTTTCCTTACCTCATCTTTCCGGAATTATCTTTAAGAGAACCACCACTGGCCGGAAAACAAAAGTCCCAGGAAGACTGACAACATGGTTACCTTGCCAGACATGAAGAAAACCTAATAAAACTGAGCAAACCAACATGTTGCCCAACCAATTTCAGCTCACAAGTGAGAAGACTTCGTCATGGTTATTATCCCCATCACAGGGCAAACTTTCTTTGCAAACTTATGATCTTTCTGTTCTGGATGGCTGTTTGACTCCCAAATAAGCATTCCAGATATTTACATGTCACGAAGCTTTGAATGAAGACAAGGGTTAAAATGTGTCTACACATCATCCATCCATCCATCATCCTCTAATCGCTTATCCTAGTCAGTGTCACGGAAGGTCCTTGAGGGCTACCCCAAGCAGACCAGGGCAAAAGGTACACCCAGACTGGGATACCAGTCCATCATAGCACATATGCTCAGACCCTACCTGCAATGTAGAGACACCAGTTAGCGTAATTGCATGTCTTTAGATTGTGGGAGAAACCGGAGGACTCAAAAGAAAAAAGCACAACACTGGGAGAACTTCAAACACACAGCACTACCCATTGAGCTGCTCTGTTATATTACACAAAATACTGTACCTATTTTTTTAATATCACTTTATATAGTATATGATACATCACCATAACAACACATTACATACCAATTTTAGAGACATCTTGGTAAAGATGTATACAAACGGCTGGATGAATGGCAGCTGGTCCCCTCTGAGGGTACATCTACTAGTGAGGTTTTGCATAATCATAATACTATCAATATTTGCTTATAGTTGGTAAAGACATTTAAAATGTTACAGACAGGCTAACTAGCCCTCATAGATCAGCATGTTCTCTCAGGTAATAATCAGTAAACAGTGGAATGAGGCTCATTCCTGACGTTAAGCACAGCCATATTTCATAAACAACATTTTCACTGAATACTAATAAACAGTTTCTCAGCATTTCTGTGATGTGCTTCAGCTCGCTCATCCATGAAAACCAAGCCAAAGACTCCTAGCAGCATACAAAAAAAAAAAAACAGTTTAGACTTACTTTTTCACTATAGTGGCCTCAATAAGACTGGAAATGCTTCAAATAATGGCAAACATAAGAAAAACATGACCGCGGCTTAACATTCAGCTGTAATTAACATGATTCCTGAAGCAGGCCTTAAGGAAGTAGTGTTGTGTCATCAAAGAGGGTGGAGGACGAGCAACACAAAGAGTTTTGACTGACAAGCCATTTAACCATTTCCTCCTCAAGAAAAACCAGCATTATAGAACTTTTTCCCTCATGAAATATTTAATATTTACTATATATTATCACCAAGTTCTGCTACTAAAAGAAAGCTAATTTTAAAAAGTCAACCACGATGGGATTATCGCAATTTCATTATGATGCAGATTGCTACTTAGGCTCAAATCAGGGATCTTTCATATAACAAATAAGTTAGGGATAATTCATTCAGATGCTTTTTAAAAAAGTCTTGCTACCAACTTGAGATTGTAAACGGGCAAAGGAGGCAGTCTCCATCAGTCAAAACGTCCTGTGCACAGGAGAGGTAAAGAAATAAACTTAAAACTATGAAAAAAGAAAAATGAGCACATTTCACTTACCCTGGACACGACGAGTGGCATGTTGAAGTCCTTTCCTCCCTGGAGCCGAAAGCCCCAGGGTGCCGGCCCATTTAGGGTGACACAGTATATACTCATGGCCTGAAAAGAATCATTTTACACCAATTAATTAAGCGCTTGCTCTCACGAAAAGATCATGCAGAAATGTGACATTCTCTGATTACTGGATCTCACCTACGATTTATTCACCGATTTCTATTACGTTTGATAGCTTTAAGTGTCCTTCATGACCTCTACAAGGCCCCTGGTTCAGAATCCCACACTGCTGGAAGACAGTCGTGATGGTTTCCAATACTCACGAGCCTCAGTAAGACCAGTACAAACTCTCTAATGAATCCAAACAGCATGAGGCAACATATCCAGAAATTAATCTCATCACTGAACAATGTTCTATAAGAACATTCTCATGTTGTTTTAAAAGAAACAAAAGACAGGACACAATCGCTTTATTTTTTTTCCCCATCAGTCTGAAGTAAGCCAGAGTAGGGTATGATTTTTCACAAAAATGTCCCTCTAACAGACCTGGCCTTACACCCTAGTGCTCGATCTCCATTTCTGGGTTGCTCAGGACAATGAAAGTGACAAAGCACCACAACACAAACATTTCACACAGCCATTTGACACTGACACCATGTGCATAGGTCCACATTGTTATACAGAATAAAGGCCTAAAACACATGGATCTCAAAGACAGAGTGAGCCATACAGGAATAGTACAGATATATCATTTTTATTTGCAATATTTTAAATGAAACAACGAATAATTTTGCATGTTTCAAGATCTGCATTTTACTAAAATGTCCAGTGGGAAGAAGAATGTGCTTCATTGTCTGCTGTACAATATCCAAATGATGTCAACAAATTCCTTGAAGATTAAACCCACCCTCTTTAAATAAACATATCACAAAAGTACACTGAATACTTATAAACAGGGACCTCAAACACATAATAAATAACTTGAAAGCAACTATCAGTTGGAAACCCTGAAGCACAGCCTGAAAATACCCGGCTGGAAAGTAATGCTTTCAATCAAATGCCCAAATTAAAAACTACCCCACCATAAAATCCACTATTAAGGCCTAATTAGAACAGCAAAACTGAAACTCTCTCATTAACACCGCATAACCGAACATGACACATGTTTGATTGAGAACCTGTAATTAGCAAATACTGATACTCCCGCCACCTCTCTGACCTAGACCATGGGAAACATACCTCTTCTTCCCGAGGGGGCAGCTCAAAAACCAAGCCAGGAGCCTGACAGGACGACAGCCTAGACGTCTCCGCTCAGGCTGACTCTCGCTGCTCTTTGTGACACCAGGACAAGCCCCTCACTGCTCCACAGAGGCTATATAAGGAATGTAAAACTACACCGAGTTATTTAGGCCCAACACCCCTATGAGTCACGGGGAGGAGGGAGAGCAAGAGTGCGTTAACCGCTCTGACTATGGCTCACACATTCAAGCCAATAAGTTTAATCCCAAGGAGACAATCAAACAACACGTCTGTGGCACAAAGGGAAGGACAGGCGAAAAGATAACTCAACCTTTTTGGCAGTCACCCCGTGAATTTCAGCACAATGCCATGATGTGTTCTCATCACATTTTTAAGACTAGCCTGCATTTTTTCCACCCCTATTAATTTAGCATTTTTTGGATTTCAAGTACACCAGCTGCAATGCATTCTGGACAGTACTAGAGATCTGTCATTTGACTCTGGCCCCTGGAAATCGGTCTCCCCCCGCATGTCTGACCTCAGACTGAGCAGAAACCCCAAGCCAGACCACCAAAACCTGCCTTTACCGAAGCTGAAAGGAGCAAAAGATTTATGGAGAAATGCCATAAAAGCAAACCTTGTATGAGAGCCAGGAAACAATAAGGGCATGGGGCCTCACAGACTCACAGTGAAATGGGTACTGCTGGCCTCAAATGTGGCTGAGAGCAAAATACCCATGCTCCTTTGGTTAAGGGAAACTCAGAGATGAATGAAAAGTTAGGGTTAATCAGCAAATGAGCACACTCCTTTAGTCAAGCCAGCCGAAAAATACTGTAGGAAACCATGTCCTCACATCTTAAATGTGATGATGATGCACACCAAAAAGTAGAATCGGCCACAGAAAATACGCGCTTCTGCATTGCCTAAAAGCTGTGTCGATTTTTTAAGAGAAACTTTGCTTCTGCAAGTATTTGTTAGCACAGTTTATGCCCACCATATGAACTTCTAGACAAATTCAAACACCCCTTAATAAACCCCCCAGGTTTAAGGTTTTACAAATGGATGCCAGAAGCCAATAGAATAGCTGAAATTCACTCAAATTTCCAAATGTTTTGTTTGTTTCTGTAACCACAAACCACACTAAATGCTAGCACCAAAACTAGTGAAAACTAATTGTGCTGATTTAAATACAGTTAAAACATAAACCGGGATTAATATGCATCATGCTTTGGAAAATCCACCTGTTGAAATGTGAATATTCACATTTTCCACTATCATTCGCCAGTTCTATGTTCTGTCCACATGTACATTTCCAGTTTCCCAAAAAAGACTCTCATTACTTGATGCAGTCACCAATGTCATTAGGGACAGTGTGAATTTGGTAATGAACCTTTGGTCTGCACCAAATCTAACACTGGAAATTTAGGCTTACAATTCTGGTGTCACTTCAGAACATTTTGGCTTTGTTGCCAGCTCAGTGTAGAGCTTTAAAATGGCTTCCATCTTGCCATTCAACTACACAGTCTAGTTTTGTGAAATGTTCTGCCTGGTACTGACCAACACACATTTTCTGCACATACAGTGGCCTCATGTGAGCATCGTTCCCAGTTTTTTGTTTTTTGTTTTTTTTTGGGGGGGGGGGGGGGGCCGCTGTCAAATCTTGCAAATCAGATACGACAGAGCCATTCTTAATGACTTAATAAACAGAGAGAGGTCATAGGAATAGTCACAAAATTCAGCAATTTCTACTTCCCTGGTCAAACTTCTAAACATTTATCTCAGTCTGGGTTGGGGGGGGCGAGCCTCTCTCAGGCAGTATATATCAAAAGGCTGGCGAATACCCTGAATGTTATGCCAGTCCATCACAGGGTATTCCCATGCACACACAGACACAATCATACACTACAGCAAGTTCAGAGACACCAATTAGCCTAACAGCATATCTTTGGAGTGCATGAAGACACCAGCGCACCCAGAAGTAACCCATACGACATGGGAAGAACATCCACACACAAAGCAGGGGTGAGTTTTAAACCCCAATTTGAAAAGTGTAAGACCAAGTGCTAGCCTGCTAGCCACTGATCCAGCGTACCTTCTATATACCTTCTTCATTACCAGTGATTTTTAGCCTTTGAATTGCTTTGGGGCTTTGCTTAAAGTTCACTATCAGACCACGGTTCTGTCAGATATAAGCATTTCAATTGTGAAGCTTCAAATATAATGACTACTTCATTAATTATGCGACTCCTGGAGGTAATGATACCGTTTCAGGTTTGCCACAGTAACATGATCAACTTCTCTATATGCAATATAACAGCCAAAACAGAGATGCAAGTTCCATTATGTTTAACTTTCCATTTTCTAAGGTGTCAAATACCAGTACTGCTGAATAAACACCTGCATGAACATATTGCCTATTCTGTTGCAAGATGCTCTCAAAAACATTACTGCATTTATCAACCTTCCATTGGACTAGGAGAAAAAGTCAAATTAGCTCAAAGTAACCAGAGTACTTAAAATAACAGCAGTAAGATCGTCCAGTAAATGAATATTGATAAACTTGATTAATCTGCCTGGCGAAATTAAGGTGTGAACACCAAACATGCAAGTGCAATAATAAGATAAAAGACAAGCAAAGCAGAGTCAGAAAGGGGAAAATGCACATACGAAAATGCATTTCCCAGTATTGTCAGTACTGGAGAACACAAACATGCAGTAGTAGCAACACGAGAATGAACAAACCGGGATGTGAGGTAATAAACTATCCTTGGAACCACATTCTCAGCCAACTTTAAACTTCCTTAACCATTGTATTTTTTTTTCTAGAAAATACCAGATGGTTTGCTTAGTTTTCAACATTCATTTATCAAGGACCCTTTGTAATTAACTCTATGCTACAATCCTGCAGTGGAGTAAATAAATCAAATAGGTAGGGGCACAACTAGACCTATTGTTTTCTCTGCCTATACTGCCATCAGTGTTTTGGTCAAAAATGCCCACAATTAAGATAACATATATACTTGAAGCCAATAAGTCACAAACCCTATAAAAGCAATTAAAACTTGTCTTTCTACTATAGAACTAAAATTTTTTTTTGAAAAGATCACAACCAACAAGGCTTATTTTACACCAAGACATGTTTAATCTATGCATTACACTTTCCTATACAAAATTATGAAGCACAGTGTGTTAGATGGAATTTACATCCATTACACAAGAGAAAATGAATGATCAAATCTTGTAAAAACTGTAAAACAATACTGGATAGTTAAATGTGGGTGTTAGTTACAGATCTGATTACCTGCTCTCAGTCACACATTATAAAATACAGAAAACCATTAATTTCATTTTCTAATCGTGCTGTTTATCAGAAAAAAAAAATAAAATCAACACCTGCAAAGAGATTTTCCCTTAAAAATAAACAGTTTACTTATTTGTCCAGAAAGGAATTTTACTTAAAACACTCATCCATCCATCTATTCATTCATCCATCCATCCATCAACCACTTATCCGGTTACACGTAGACCAACATGGATAATCATCAATTACAGCTATATTTTACATCGCTTTCCCTCATACCTATAACTTTATCAACACGAATTAGAAGCACGTCACAATCTTCGGTTTAAGAGGCTATTCAGACTGGAAGAAGGAGTTCGCCTCCTTTCCTCATTCCGTATAAAAACCATATTAGTAAAATGACACCGAGGCATGGGAACTACCCTTCCCTTGCAGGGTTTCTAAGCTACATAAGGAAATTGTTTATTTGAAGTTGCACTATTCTGCAGTTTATAAACAGAGCATCTTCGAGTTAGGAGCAAAAACAGGCGAAGATCCAGACGTGACTAAAGCATGTAAGCGTACAACTAGAATGAAAAATGGAAATCAGTTTTGCCATTTAATTATGGGATCACCCGTTGTTTTCTGGGACACTTCAGAATCCGGCATTTTTTAAATTATTTCCCAACTTATTATTATTATTATGATTAGAGCACGAGCACAGCTTATTTTCCCTTCACCGCCACCGCCTATAATAACTACTTTAGACATTCAACTTCGCCCAAGTCGACTTAACTCAAGTATTTTCTCTTTTGTCTTGCAAAAGTCCTAAGCTCTTTATTCACGATTCAGTTCATATTTACCTCTTTTGCTTGTTTAATATGGTGAGAAGAACATGAGGATAGGCTGTCCTTGTATGGTATTCGGAGTAACTCGGAGCGCCCGGCCCTAAACTGGCCTCTTCTTTCAGGTTCATGTCACTGAAACACTCTTTTACACACACTACCGCCACCAGCTGTACCGGAGTGTCGAGGAAGACGCTCCTTCACACGTCTATCCTGTCACTTAATGCGGTGGCAGTTTAGAACAATACTAAATGAAGTCGTCGTTGTACTTTCACCTGGCTTTTCCCGATCTTGTATTCTCTCGTGTACCGCGTAAGGTAGCTTCAGTGATAAAGTATATTGGATTTTTGAAGCAACCAAACAAAATTCTCCTTCACTCAAGCTTAATCCTCAAACTCCCAAAACACAGCACAATACATGTATGAATGTCTGTTCTGCCTCTGGTAAATATCCTTGTATGAAGATATTCACTGCTATACTTCCTTCACATGAGTGATTATAATATTTAGTTCTTAACATTTGATCACCTGGAATAAATTTCCACACATTTGCATAGTTCTTTGATTATTATTATTATTATTATTATTATCTTTATTTTTCAACCACTTTTTCTGGCGAGGGTTGTGACAGAATATTGAGCATGTAAGAACAGATGTCTTGTTCCACAGACTCTAGCTCACTCTGGGGAATCCCCAGACATTCCCAAGCCAGCTGGGAGATATAATCTCCCCTCAGGGTCCCGGGTGTCCCCCAGGGCCTCCACCTAGTGTGATGTTTCTGGAATAATTCCCCTGGAAATCATCCGGGTGAAATCCGTATTTATAAAATTCCCAAATCACTTTGCGTTGGTTCATCTTGATCTGAAAGAGCAGTGACTTAATTTCAAGGTCTCTCCAGCTCTCGAAAGTCTTCATCTTGTCACAGATAGTGAAACTGGCCATATACTTAAAGAGACGTTAGAACCAGAGTTGGGAAATTCAGGTCCAGAAAGTACAAATCCAGACCATGATTTTGTTTTAACCAACCTGTTGAGTATAAAGAGTCACTAAGAGTCACAGTCACGGAGTACTTGACTGGTTGGTTGAAACAAAATCCAGGTCTGGATTTATACTTTCTGGACCTGAATTTCCCAACTCTGGTTAGAACTATCTGATGCTGACAACACCAAATAAATTGTTGGGGACAAACAAAAACACATAAAAACACATTGTGTAGTTCACCCTACCAACTCAAAGGAGCAATGATTTTGAACAATTTTGAGTTTTTACCACCAAGTTGTGTGGCAATTTCGCGCCATAAATTACCAGTCATTTGTATGTTTTTAAAGCCTTGCTGCGAGCTGTTGTGGAGATGTGGATATCCACTAACAAGTTCAGCTGGATTTCTCATGTTCATTTGTTTTGGTTGCAAAGCAGTGATTGTAACATGTTTTGACCAACTGTACGGAGTGGATGGTCCAGTCAAAAGACGAAATGTACACAGAAGTTCTGATTGTCTGCCTATGCAAGGTTTAGTGAGCACTGCTTTTTTAACGCAGCACACTGCATGTTGGGCAAATGACTTTTTTTTCTCCAGCAATTTTGTGAAGAAACCTGTCTTGGCTGCTTGTTCTTGTAATCTTGTTCTTTCTGTCATTAGCCAAAGCTCACGACCATACACGGGGATAGGGGCATAGACTGACTGGTTAGCCGCAAGTCTCATTCTACAAACCACTGCTTAACCACTTCAGACTTCCTCAGTGCCCTCAAAAGTGCATTTACGAACCAGTCTACCTGTCAATCTCAAATTCATCAATGTTCAAGTGTATACCGGAAGACACAGTCTGAAGAAGCCAAAAGCATATCATCATCTGCAAATAGCAGGGATGTCATCTCTAGACCCCTGGTCCAGATGCCATTCCAACCAAGGCTGCACATTGATATCTTGTCCATGAAGATCAGGAACAGAAGTGGATCAGGAACAGGAGCACCCACACTAAATAGTATCACTTTAATGCTAAGGATCTGGGTATTACTCTTTCTTCATTCTTACAGATACTCAACAGCATGCATCAGTAACCCTGACACCTCGTATTCTTGCAGCACCTCTCACAGTATATGCTAGATCACATGGTCATACACTTTCTCTAAGTCAACAAAGCACACGCAGACAGGGTTAGCATATTACCTCTAACCTTCACATAGCTATGTGAGGGAAAAGAGTTGTTTCGCTATTCTGGCTTGTTCCTCCTGAATCCGAGGTTCGACTATCATGTGGAGTCCTGTATAATTAACCCCCCTTTTTTTAAAATAGGGACCACAACCACCCCTCCCTTTTTGCTTGTCTGTGGGAAGAAGCCAGCTGAATTATGGTCCAACAAAAACTCCCAATGATTGGTACTAAAACAAACAAGAGTACCCTAACTGGAATAGGGTCACCAGGACCCAGCCCAGGAACCAGGCCTGGGGGTGGTGTTTGCCGATAAGTGTTTGGTGGCCAGGCCACCCAAGTAACTCGGCCAGACTCAGCTCGAAATGGCTCCTGGAGCCATCTTGTGGGAACAGCACAGGCAAGTTGAGAGGGGTGGGTCAGATGCAGTGCCATTTGACCAGCCAGCAATGAGTGGGAAGGACCCAGACAGATTAGACCTTGCCAATGGATACTGGCTTTGGGAATGTGGAATGTCAACATCCAGACAACATTCAGGAGCCTGAACTAGTGCAGGAGATACCTCCTACCTTACCTCCACACAAAGTGTGAGCTCTAGAACCAGACCTCTTTATTCGAGGTGGAATCTCTCTTACTCTGGAGTTCCCCATAGTGAAAGACCTCAGGCAGGTATGGGGGTACTCACAAGTCCCAGGTTCAGGGCTGTAGAGCTGTAGTTTTTCTTGGTGGACAGTTGGGAGTCACAGAGAGGAAAACCCTGATAGTTGTTTGTGCATAAACACCCATATAGCGGTTCAGAGAACTCATCCTTCTTAGAGAATATGGGCAAGGTGCTCCAAAGGGTACCATCTACAGACTCTGTGGTCCTACTGGGAAACTTCAATGCTCACATAAGGATTGATGGAGATACCTAGAGGTGCACGACTGGGAAGAATGACCTCCCAGATCTAATCCTGAGTGGTGAGTTATTATTCAGTACAAGTCATGCATTGTCACATAACAAACGTCATGTTTGAGCACAAAGGTGTTCATAAGTGTACTTGGTACCAGGGCACCCAAGGCGAAAGGTCAATAATAATTACTGCCATTTATTTTAGTTATTAGTTGCCATAAATTAAATGTACTCTGACAACCATATAATGGCATTTGTCCAGAACTTTCTGTCTTGAGGCTTCCCAAAGGAATGATTGTTGTGCCCATTAAGTCCATCTTGTTTCTGGCCACAGTCTTCCCAATTTACCTTCAGCTTTTTCTAGCATTATGGTCTTTTTCAATGTACTGGGTCTCATCATTAGTGGTTTTCCTTGCAATCAATGGTATTCTGAAGAGTGTTTGCTTGGACTGAAAGCGTCAATCTGCCTATACACTTTCACTATCCAGCTAAACATTCATAAAGTGTCTCAGAAAATACCATACTCTAAATTCAAATCTTTGTTCTTAGCGATGTTTTGAACCTAATAAATTCCAAGTTCAATCAAAATCCAACTTCTTGAATACAGGTACGTATAATATACAAATTATAACTTATCATCCCCTCCGTGATGGAACACAAAAAGTTGTCAAGCAAGGTTGCCGACATTCATGTTATACTCGTACATTGTCTTGCCAGTTTACTAGGCTTAGGGAATATTATGACTTTTGTTTGCCCGGTTCTGAATCCTAAGGTATGCATGGATGATTTGTTTATATTCAAAGATTTCTCAAATGTGCTGGTTTCCGTTCTTTTTTTTTTTAATTCTCACTAAGGATGGGAAAATTGACTTCCATCATGATACAAACCAAGTTAAACAAATGGACACCTGCATCTAAAATAAAGGACAACTGATTGCTCTCAAGGCAGTCAGTTGAAGAGTACTGTGGAATTTCAAAATAACCTTTTACAACCATTAAGACCAAAGATCATTCCTCGTCTTCTGTCTCCATCTATCTTCCAGCCTCTCATCCTATTTGGGGTTGAAGAGAGCCTGGAATCAGAATCATACGTAAGGTAGAGGTGCACCTTGGATGGAATAATTTCTGTTTCCTCTTGATTTAAAGACAGTATCACCTCATCATCTAACCTTACTGCATGTAAGTTGCAGATCTTTAAGTCACATAGGCTGTTTCATATTGATGTGCTTATCACTACTAAGATTGAGTCAGCATCACAATCAAATTCAGCATCTACACAGGAACTAACCTTCTGGGTTAGACTGATTTACAGTTTCTCAGGCGCAAAACAAAGGGGGGGGGGGGGGGGGCGCCGGGCTTTTTCTTGTAAACACCCTTTTATGTTGTGGTTTTGAAAATTTCCCTTCCTTTTTTGATTTTTTTCCTTTTTTGACTGGGAAACGAACTGATTTGAGGGATGTTGTTTG
>JAACJT020000002.1:6335024-6369457 GCA_009936485.2 Gymnarchus niloticus | reverse complement strand
AAAAAAAGCAAAGGAAAAAAAAAAACAAAACAAACCAAAGGAACGAAAAAGCACGTTGGGGTTGAGGGGAGGGGAGGGGGGGGGGGGAGGGGGGGGGGGGGGGGGGAAGACTGGCAGCACTGTTAAAATCATTAGTCAAATGTGATCGAAAATGGCTTGAAAATAAATCCAGGAATTACAGAAACTCTGCAGGTTTCAGGCCCACCACAGACGTGCAAACCATTCTCATCAGACAAAGTGCACAGCAAACACTGCATATGGCATAACTACATTCTTAATGAGGATCTGCACCACCAAAATGGGACATAGTGCTTTTTCAATAATGCTATTCGTCATAAGATACCCAGTATTGCTAAGATCATATACTCATTATAAATGATTCTACATACAAGGCCAGGCAGTGGCAACAGGAAATACAGTAGCACCCTGAACCAGAAAATGTACACTGAAACATGCCCTTCAAATTAAAGTGACATACTCAAACTGTGTGTGCTGTAATACATATGCAATGTTGTAATGGTTCAGGGCTCGAGTTACCTACACTGGTCAGTATGAGAGGCTCAGTATGACAAGTATGTTTTAAAAGACCAATGTATTTACTAAATTCCCCCTCGGGCAGAGTTATGTCATGATAAACATAACTTTACAAAAATGAAACACTGAAAATTAAGTTCTAAATTTAACTTTGAAAGAATATAGAACTATACAACAGTCTACCCATCTAATTTCATGGTTCATGCATGCATATTCAGTGGGGGATGCTATTACATTAAAAGAGGTAAAGGTTTCTGGTATTCGGAAGCTAAAATTTGAGGAACGGACGTACACAAAACCTATTGTATCAGCGTTGGGCTGTTCGTAGAAAGCCTTATCTGCAATCCTAGTGTGCATGCAAATTAGTCCAGAAACAAAGAGGGAGAAAGGAGAGCAGGAAAAGACAGAGGAAAAACTGTCAGTCTCAAACAACAAGCAGACAGAACACTTGCAAGTCATCAAGACGGTAAGACATGAAACAAAGAGTTAGAGCAAATTAAAGGGGGGGGACAGTCAAATTTATAGTTACAAGAGATACCGTGCAAGACTTGGAGAGAGTCTGCTGAAAGATATAAAAGAAGGTTTGTATTAGTACAGGTAACCTCTAACCCCCTTGTCTTTAAACGTGGGATTATCAATAAAAATTGACTGTACACCAATGTCCATTTTCAGAAAAGCAACGGAAATGCTGAACATTTGACTATACTCCCAAAATTTTTTTGTCAATGAAACATTTCATAGGTGTTAATGCTCAACGTGCAAATATAAAAATGTAGGTGGCGCAGTCTTGTGGACAATCAGTAACCCGAATGTGTCACTGTTTTGTAAGGAACAATCAGTGGTTAGTATAGCAGAGAAGTATGTTGCTACTGTGATGAATCTTTAGTGAAAGTTTTGGGACAGGGTACATTGTGAATGTGTATTCAAAACACAAGTAGAATATTTGGTTCTAACGGGGTTGAATGGAAAGAAGGCCAGTGAAAATGCTTTCATTTGGCAGGGCTACACTCAAGCCTGGTTGCTACTGCAACCAGAACTTGGTTATTACTTAATGCTGTTGTGTGCTAAGCTATAACAACTTCTGCATGTGTACAAATCTTAAAATTATATCATTTGAAATGTATTAATGTTGACATTACTTTCCTTACTTGCCCAGTGAATGCAATAAAAATTAGCTTTCTGTAGGCCATGCATATTTTTACATCCTGGATCTTACATAGATTAAAGCTGCCATAACAAAGCTACTTTGCCAAATTAGAATACCACAAGTAGATTTCTGAATTCTACAATTACTTAACTCTTGCTTTAAATAGGCAAGTAAAACGCCATTTACATGTCCACCAGTTATAAAGTAAACCTATACATCGTCTTCATGAAGAGCCACCTACACGTGACTCATCCCCCTCATACAATGACTAAGACCATTACACAGAGATGTACAGACGAACATGTTGACACTAATGCTAAACGCATATTTAAATAGTTGCTTTTTCCTTTGGGACTGAAATATTGGAATATATATTTCCCCCCAAAGTAAGCAAAACAGTGCATAAGCGACAGCAGCTTCCCCGAATAGCGTGTGGTCATATCTAGAGATGAGACAAGGCCATGAGGGCAGGGAGGGATCACACGTTACCTGTTGTTGACTTTGTTTTTCTCCATCTGTTCAGTCTGATGTATGTGCCAGTCCTCCAATTCCTTCTTGGCCTTCTCCTTCCACTCAGCCTCGGCAGCCTTAGAGGCGGAGTCTGTGTGACAGCCAGGGACACAGACAGAGGAAAAGGTCAACGGCTGCTATCATTTCAACCAAAACGTTGTACTAACTTACCCAGCAAACTTATTTTAAGATGCACCATAAACAAAATGCAAGTTACCAAAAAACACACACAAATAATGTTCTTTTGCATAACAGGATGCTCTCCAAGTACAACTGAAAAATTTAGGTCTGTCACAGAACTGCACAAATCCTTCTGACATATAGCTGTGAGTAGCATATCTAGAGGCGGCAGCATAACCACTTCAAGACATAACGCTCTAGTCAAAGGAGCCCATTACAATAACCATGACATAGTGAGCCTCCCCCAAACTGCTGCAGTAGAAAAAATAAATCCAGCTGTATAAACACCTAAACAGAAGTGTATTATGCAAGGAGTTTTGAATTCACATCTGGCAGGCACCGTCAAGTAAGAATAAATTATCTTCCAGCATTTTCTGCGACATTCAGGGATTGTTCCTGACATTATGCACTAGACAGAAGGCTAGATGAGAGTTGTAGACAAAACTTTCCAGTTAGTTATATCTGTTGAGGAGTCTCAGAGAACTCTTGAGACTATGAATTTTCTAACTAGCCAACACAGCTGTCACATATTCATTTTACCCAAAGCTGTCAGCGGGTCATACACTATATTTAAAGGAACTATTTCCACTCTAAGAGCAATGTCTGGTACATGACATGCCACCCTCTGTTATAAGTAGAGAGCAAGATATTAATAAGAAATGAAATACTGTAATGAGAGATAACATGAATAACAAAACCTTCCCTTATTTATCATCTTTATTGTAAGCTGTGGACACATTATTCAAAAAGAGCCTGCTATGGGAAAGATTAGGCCCATATGCTTTACTCGCAAATTACACTGGCTCACAGTGTCCTCCAAAATTTGGGTATGCATCAGTCTAATTTATGGATAAAAAGAGGCTACACATATTTAAGCCAGTACATCACTGGATAGAATGACTTTGGGCTTTTCCCCTTTTCCACATGTTCCAAACACAAACTAAAAAGGGCTCACACCCTGCACATACTGTCTCCAAAGACAAACCCAATCCAGCATAAAAACACACTATTCTTATTGCCAGTGTACAGCACAACACTTCCGTCAGAGTCATTTAATGTTTTTGGTAACACCTAACTGTTGGAGCAGCATGTGGGCTTGCAATGGACGAGGAGGAGATGTGTCCTCCCTGCATTCTGCCTGACGTCACAGCTGGCGCTTTAAGAGAAATCTTTATGGTCCAATGTAAAGGGAACTAATAACCTTTCAACAGTACAATTCAAACATTCTACTGCCTTAAATCCTATAGCTTTTAACTGGAAGCACTTGGTCTGTTGATGTCTAAATAGTGAGTATTACACTGTCTTTAAGGATACGCACTAGTAACCAGAAGGTTGCTAGATTACACCCCATACAGGGCCCAGCTGATGACTCACTTAACCTGAACTTCCTCAGTCACATCTCAGCTGTAAAAACAGGTAGCTGGCTTCAGATGTGAGAGTCAGGGAAACAGAGAGACGCGTACCAAGTTCTTCGAGTCTGGCTTTCTGTTCCTCTCTCCACCGGCGCAGACTCTCTGGTTCTTGTCTCTGCTGGTCGACCCGAGCGATGGCAGCATAGCTGTCAGTGGGACCATTGGACTCCTGAAGGAAGAACACTGCTAAACACAACTGCACCAGTGTCCAAAACAACCGCATTTGATAGTCAAATCCACACAATGATTAAATAAATCTTATATATCTCACAGTAAAACAAATTTGGGAGATGATGTCTTTGCAGCAAAAATCAACGATTACAAACACTGCCGGTGCCCAAATAGTTGTGCAAACATGGCAGAGCATATTGATGTTATGAGATGAGACCCAGCTACATAGACGGCTTCCCATTTTAAAGTAGAGTTTTCCAGACTGTACTCCCAAAAATGAATGCTGACTGAACCATAATCTCTCCCAAAGGGATGCGCCTCCCTTTTCTGCCACAGACCACCTCGCACAAAGTAGAGTAAATGAAGGCTGAGAATGAAAACACAATGATCAGCAGACCCATTCATTTCAATCTGACCACAATTTTTTTAAATCACTGCTAAGCTGGACAGCTGAACAATGCAGTGGCTTTAGTGAAAAAGCACTTAGATGGATAACGTAGTGTCCTGCAGCAGAGATATTACTCCTTAGTGGACTTAATTTTGTACAGCAGGCATGGACGCGCCACTTATTGTTTAAAGACACCTTAATTTATTGATCAAGAATAAACGTAACCAAAACTAAACAAGGAACTTACCGAAAACATATCTCCGTTCATTGTGGCAACTCCTCCGCCAAAAACATCTAGCAGAAAACAGGGAAAGACAGTAAACCGCCCAAATAAGTAGAGAGCAGGGCGGAGACAGAACTCGTCACATTTATTAAAAGAACGCAATAATAGCAGTTAATGGTTACTGTGGCGACGATTCTACGAACGTCAATATATTCACCCTCCCCCATTCTGCAAATAATAGGAAGATAAAGGCTGAAATTTTAAAGCACAAGAACCTAAACCGAACTGTAAATGTGCTCAAGTGTTTTAAAGGACCCAGAAGTACGACACAAATAAATACCAGGCTGAGTCTCTGACTGTCACCAAGGTCGGTACTGGAGAGTTTATTACTGAAAGGCTACCATTTCCCGTTCCCGATTAAACCAGTATAGCTTCTCCAGTCTGGGAAACGAAGCCTTTCCCACTTTCCACTGGGTTACTGGCCGCAATGCGAGCTGCTCCCATCTAAATGACGGGGCGTGTAATAAACACTGACTCGGGGCTCCAGAGCCACACTCGGCCGCTTAGCAGCGGGCTAAAGGAAGCGCGCTAAGCCGGCAGAGCGGCCTGCTGAGCCGCCCACCGTAGTGAGGCTGCCCGGCCTCTTCCAGCGTGCCGAACTCGTCGTCATTCTCGATGCCCGCAATCTCGCTTTCCTGCTGTGCCAAAAACGCCGCGGCGGGGTCGTCGTCCGTTGTCGGCGCTCCGTTGCCGGAGGAGGAGGAGAAGAAGCCGAAGTCGTCCGCCATCTTCTGTGGCTACGTGTTTATTTCTTTGGGGTAACTGGCGAAGCTGGAAATGGCAGTTGGTGAAAAAGTCGTCCTCGGCTTCCAAAATAAATAAATTAAAAAAAAATTTTAAAAACCCGGTAGACTCAGATAAACTGACTGGAAGGGCGTCGCCAAATAAACCAGTTTCTATTCTGACTGGTTCCACAGTCCTGCACTTAGTAAACTCGAGCTAGTCGAACTGGTTCAACGTTATATCAGCCACGGCGCGCGGTAAAGTATTTCACAAAACTTCCCTGGGTAAAACTTTCCGCTGTGTAAACTTCCTTAAAACCGAGCCGAATATCATATCATTGACCTAATAACCGTGATGTTGCCAGTAGCGCCGAGCAAAAAGGTGGCTCTCCCACAATGCATTCGGGCTGCTCGCGCGACTCTAACTGTTGGCTAAGCCGTCAGAGACGCGGTTTTTTTTGTTTTTTTTTTTTCCCCTGCACCAGCTTTCCCCAAGAGACACGCCCTTGTCGAAACTGATTGGTTTACGACCAGAATGCGGTCAATGCATATTTCTGAAAACTGGTATACGTCACTGTAGCGTTAGTTTGCTAGACAACTTAAGTCGCTATCGGTTGGTGTTGTAGGATTTTCTCCCGATTGGTTAAGGGTATCACGTCTGCAGTTACAAAACCATCAAGCGGGTCAAAGACCACACAAAATGTTTCTAAAATATTGTGGCGCTGGAGCTGAAACGGAGCGCACAGTACCAACCGTAAATAGCGTCGTGGTGTAGTGTATCGTGTGTCCGTGTGCAGATTGTGTTTGAATGTCACCATGTCTCTGTGTGCCATTCGGTGTGGCCACTGGTCACACCCCAAGTGCCCATGCCCCCCCCACCTGCCTGTGCCAGCACTGCATCCCTCAACCAATGCTGTCCATGCTGTTAGCAGAGCTTACTTGAACCCGTTCGTAAGTTTGCAATTAAATATTTTAAATTCAACTACAATGAAATACCAATAATCACAGTACCGCAAATAAAATCAATCACGTAACTGCAATTTAACAATCAAGTAAAATCATGCGAAAATTCAAATTTCAATAAGCACAAATTCGCACACATTAAATCAATTTAACAAACAAATACAACAAAAAATTACGATTTTGTATGGGCCTCGCGTTGTTTGGCCGTAAACCAATCAGTTACGACGGGGGCATACGATTTACGATTACGATTCAGCGGGGGCGTGGCTAAGGAGGAAAACGGGTACTGAAAAAACTCAGCGAGCGACGACGTAGTAAGCTTATTGCGTCCGTAAATGGGATAGACTGGTTTGCTGTGTATTTATTATTGTTTAAATAAAACTTGTATAAATGCACTTAGTATATATAAATATATATAATGAAAATCGCTGTAAGTTCAAAATGTAAATAAGAATATTAAAATCACAGCTGCTGGGATTAACAATTCCAGCATTTTCTTCTTAAAAATCCCTTGATAAACTCAATTATTTGTACTGTTGAAATTCTACAAGGAATTTAACTGCTCGGATTATTGCCAATAGGTCTAAACGTGGTCTTGGTAAACTCTCGGTCGTGTTGGGTAGAGTTGACGCGCAGACGAACAGGTTTAGCAAAGCCCAGAGTCTTGCGCAGTATAGTTCGTTTTTTTACAAACGGGTTTTCCTACCTGCATTAAGACAACAGAACAACCCATTGTAAGTCCTACAGAGCTTGACTAGGAGGCAATATCCAGAATTCTAAGACTGAAATGTATACTTAAAAGGAAATGGACAGATGCAATTAATTGTAAGTGAAATGTCTTTTTAAACTGGTCGTCATGGCTTTATAAAACAATTCGATTTAATATTTTCTTAGTTTTGAAAAGAACATCATGGTTGCAAGAATGTATATTGCACAATATGTTTGCAATTTCTGTAGCGTTGTCTTAGTTTGACTGCAATACATGTATTTCAGAATCTTAATGAACACCGCGTACATTATACTGCCAGTGCTTTGCTTCAGAATTTTGAAGTTGAATTTAAGGTTTAGATACGCACGTTGTTCTAACAGCGGACCTTTTATGTTTGCGGTGTCTATTCCCTAACCTCCCGTCCGTTGGTGTTACATCACTTCCGGTCCGTCCCTTCAGAGTATTTGTTGAAGCAAGATGGCGGCGCCAGAGGAGCAGGAATTATCACAAACGCAAACTGAGAAACTCTTGCAGTTTCAGGTAAGCGATATCGATAACCCCTTTTGGCGCTCGGTGGCGTCACCAACGATTTTGGTGTGTGCCAAAATATGCATGTTCTACCACAGACTAATTACGCTTGGAAGCGACTGTGATGCTGCCATTTCAAGTTAGCGCTAAGCTAACTAACGTATGCTAGATTTTTCGAACAGGAGGCTGGGGTGAAACTTAGTTAATTAATCATACTTTTCTGACCCTAGTTCTCAGATAATCACGGTAAAATGTGCTCTTCAAAAGCATTAACTTAATATCACTCATTAGCCTGTACGTGTGACATTATTTCTGAATCCGGTTGACAAATGCCGTGTCTTTCACGGGTAACTATGCGTTACGTGTGACTCAGTACTTGAGTCCGCTAGCAGCTCAGCTACCGTGCTGAATTTGACCTCTTCCATTCCTAGTCTTCCTGTTAGTGTTCAAATGAAAGCCAGCTACTTATTAATATTTAGAGTGTTTGCTCAGAAATATTTTGTGGGTACTTTTTGCATTTTCTTTCAACAGTTTAAACTGGAAGAAAAAGCAGTTACACGTTACTGGTAACTAAATGGTAATCGTAACTTTTTCCTGGATATGTTTTTGGGTTTTGCTTGAATAAGGGAAGACAAATAATTAACAGAAGCAGACATCAGGCGAATAATATGGAAATATATTTACCGGTACGTAGTATTTCATTTGACCCAAGTGTATTTGGATTGCAGTACTGGGAATCTCACACTTGTATGAACTCTTCGGGTGATGCCTGTTAGCTGAGGAGCTTCTGTAATGTCGACATTGGTTTGACTTTTTGCAAGGAGTGCATAATGGACAGTGGGATTTTCGCCTTCATGGGGTATATATTTTAATACAGTGTGTAGAAACATGCCTTTAAATATGTGCGATACATAATTTACTGCTGGTGATACAGTACAGTGATGAGTCAAAGTTGTGTGTTATCTGAGGTGGATGGGGTTAGAGACATGGAGATCAGAGGCACTGGCAGGTAGCACAGTGGAGTGTCTTTAGTGGTCAGTTGCTGATCTTAGGGAGATGTACCTGCACCATTATTCCCTCCAGCAAACTTCTAAGGAGTCTGATGATAGAGCTGGCTATGATGGATCAGTAAAATGTGTGGAAGTTCCTTGTACACACAAACGGACTGTATAGGTCCTGATAAAAACGGCCTAGTCGGCACTTATTTTAGGCCAGCTTTGTATTAGTGTGCTAGTCCGATCAGTCAGTGATGTAGATGCCAACATGCTTGGTGTGCATTATTTCTAGTCTCTATCTCCTTTGGATGGTGGTAGTAGACACTGGCTCCTTTCCCTACCTTGAGTCTGCCGCCAGCTCCTTTCTCTTTCTCACGTTTATCTGCAGGTGGTTGTAAACATGAAAGAATTAAAAGTTAATGACTTGAGTTAATGACTCAAGTTAAGTGACTTGACAGCAAAACCCCTTGCTTTACCCAGTAAGCACAGTGAAGTGTAAATGTATGATTGGCTGTATGGTTTTTTTTTTTTGTGTAGTGGGGGAAGTGATTGAGTCTGAAGTAGTGGTACCCTGTTCAATCAAATGTGTTTTTTTTTTTTTTTTTTTTTTTTTTTTGAACCTCAACTAGCTGAAGGTCTTATTGTAATTACTAAAAATTTTGAGATCTCTCTAATCAGTCAGTCATGCAGTAATCTCTTTCCTAATATGGACAGCCCTCCAGTAAAAATGATGGATTTCCAGCAGGGAATAAATTAGTTGGATTGAAGGTGGGCTTAAATCATCATTGGTGTATTTGGTATGCTGCTGCACAAGCAACTTCACAGCTTTGTTAAGCCTTCAGTGGGTGCTACATCGCCACTCCATTTGACACTTTCCTGCACAGCGCCATGTGGTTCACAGCATGAAGAGCAAGGCAAACTGATGAATCATCAGCTGCCTCTGTTTCACGATAGGCAAAGGTGAAGCAGACACTCAGATCTGAAAAACATTTGGAAATTAGTCCATTCATCAGTTTTCCATCACTGCTAATCCGGTAGACGCCTCTGGCATGCTTGGTGTTTGTCCATGGAAATACAGGGCACAGTACTTGATATGTCCTTTACTAGACACCAGCCCACCAGAGTGTGCACTCTCAATAGGGGGAGTATAGACCCAAATAGGCCTATATTTCATAAATATGAAGAAATCATCTTTCTGTTCCTTCATCAGTTTTCCAAACCATGTAATCCTATTCAGGGTCAAGGAGATATCATAAATTGCCTGCCTGGTCTGAAATTAGTAATGATAAATAAAGGCTTTAGTACCGCTAATCGTTTGTGTGCCTTAGGGAGCTGGTGGGTCCTACTTGTACATTTGATCTGGCTTAGTGTCTTTAATGTGTTGTTTGGGATCATTTTTTTGTTACGTCTATTCTTTATTTTATAGGACTTAACAGGCCTAGAATCAATGGACCAGTGTCGCCGTACATTAGAACAGCATAATTGGAACATTGAGGTAAGGGCTCCTGTTTTTACAATTCATTACGATACCGTGATCGCATATGCTCATTTCCGAAGAAGTTGGAATTGATTTTAAAGATCTGCTTAAAATATTTAATGTATGTTCATGACCATTTCAAGAGTGGGAAACTATAACCAAAACTGCATCAGTTTCTTGAATTTTCTCTCTGGTCTTCTGTTCCAAAACTGAAATGGTACTTGATCTTAACCTATGACGTCAGTCAAAATTGAACATCCATCTTCCAATCAAACCTTACATTTTTAGCACATGAAATACTGTTATCATCCTTCTAGGTCTTCGTAAAAGTTTAAGATGAAACATACGACACCTAATTAATTGACCAATTTGAATATTGCATTGAGGTGGAGTTTCAGTTGTGATGCATTGATTGTCAATAGGTGCGGTTATTTTATTTTTGGCAGGCAGCCGTACAGGACCGACTAAATGAACAAGAAGGTGTTCCTAGTGTGTTCAATCCTCCATCCTCCAGACCGTTACAGGTGAACACAGCAGACCATAGAGTGTATAGTTACATCGTGTCAAGGCCACAGCCAAGGGTAAGTGAAGTTGCTGAAAATCGGAAACTTCCATTGCGCTCTCTCCTGTAGTAGGAACATGCACCAAAAGGAATTTGTATTTGATAAAACAAATGATTCTTTAAGCTTTGTTTCTCAAAGGTCAGGTATGTGGCTCTTGTTGGTCAAATAAATGTATGGAATACAATGTTTAAAATGCTGTTTATTTTACAAGTGGTGAAATAGCAGTTCTGGTTACAAAAATATGTTGATTTCTAAAATGAAATTCATAATTTAGTTTAAGGGGACTTAACTAGGTGGGGTATAGTGTTACTTGAAGTACTTAACCGTGCCAGTCTACCATGTAGGCATATATCATGCAATACATTTAATAATGGCTCAGTCAAGGCTAACTAAGAGCTTAGCTCGAATAAAAGGCAGCCAAGACTATGGTACATTAGGATGGGGCAGTGCTGATCAAGAATGCAGTTTGTACTTTTCCTTATAACGGTGGCCAAGCATTAAAATGTCAGGGATTAGGAACTAGGGCTAGATCGATGTATCGACAGGTACAGAAAACCCGCCCATGAAGCATCAGTGTTGCCTTTAATATTTAAAAAGGAAAAAAAGGAGAAAGTGTTGAGATGGCATGCTTCCTGTACTCTAACTTGCCACTCAGCCTGGAACTAATAGAAGTGTTGGAGTTCAGTTTACAGCTAAACTATTTCAAGGTAAAGTAATACAAGGATATAAAGTACTTTCCATACTTTTTTGCATTTATCTTGAATTCATATTTTTCTTGGTGTTTTTCATGGTTCTTTAATGTTTTTTTGGAAACACTATTAATCCTTTTTCGTTTTTTCTTTCAGGGATTGCTAGGTTGGAGTTACTATTTAATAATGCTCCCATTCAGAATTACATATTACACATTACTGGACATATTCAGGTAATTAAGCAAGAGTCCAACTGTCGTGGCATGCTGGGCTTTATTGTTATAAGACATACAGAAATCTCGATGTAAATCCTGATATTGGAGCACCTGTAATTATAAAGCTAAAGTGCCCCCACCCCCACAATTGAGTAAGTCATGGAAATGTTTGCTCTGATCCAGTGTTCCTATCAGCATTGTGTAGTGCACTGAAATGTCTAGTACATAACCTATTAGGTGCACTTTGAAATTCAGTATGATTCCATAGTTGTCATCTTTCTGAGTGAATTTCCCTGATTACATTGTTGTTGATCTTGTAATACACTGGAGCAGTAATGTCTGCTTATGAAGAAGTGTGTTTCTCTCACTGTACAGAGGCCTTAGTTTCTGTGCTGGTGAATCATTGCTTTTGCATCCAACGTTACAACCCTGCTAGTGATTTAATAATCCCCTTTGTATTTCAGCAAGCTGCTGATTTACAGCCAGCACTGCTTTAAGTAATTATTACCTTCTGAACAGCAGAACTGAAACAATGTGATTTTTATTAACTCCCATAAGAGTTTTGGGCAAGGCTATCTGAGCAGGGAAAAACAACAGGGACAAACTCCTCAACATTAAAAGTCAAATGCAGAAAATTTGGGAATCAAATGCAAATAGTTCTGGTGCCAGGAGGAACCTGAGTATAGAAACTGAAGGGAACAAGAAGTATTACATGTGAACTGAATGAGACACTTGCACAAGATGGAGGTGTTTTCACAGTTTGGCATAGATTGTGTGTGCTGCTTCCCTTTGGTGTACAGTAGATGAAACAGCCCAAAAGTACATGCATACTTTGACTGGGTGTGAAAGAAGGGATTGCAGAAAGCCCTCAGATCTTGGTACTAACCTGGCTGAATGGTAATAAAACCAGAAAGTTGCAAGTAACGCTAAACTGGTTACAGCTGGCTATGTAACATCTCTGTGACACGATTTTGTGAGCATGACCCATGCCATGGAAATATGGCTAAAGCTGACCATCAGCCAGTGGTTCATTCTCATAGCATTTCACAAGGATATTTAAAATCTTCAATTTCTATACATTTTATCTAATCTTTTTGAAAGGCAGCTCTGCATGAATTGATTTTACAGACGTGCTTTCATTTTGAAGGTTTGCACTGAGATTTATACGGCCCGACCCCCGTGGTCGTGTCACAGACCCCGTTGGTGATGTCATGTCCTTCATTCGTACTTTTGAGGAGAGATACGGCCGTTCGCATCCAGTCTTCTACCAGGGAACGTACAGCCAGGTGTGCAGTTTTACACCTCTTTTGTGTATCCAATACAGATAGCTACAGGAACTGTCAATGGGAAGTCACCCTTTTCTTTTATGATTAAATGTAAAAGTGATACTGCTCACTTAGAATTTTTATTATTGTTTGGGGCCATTAACTCAACATTGACTCCTGGCAGTAATATAGATAGCACTTCACTAGAACATTGACACCTGACCTCCACATAACACTATAAACCCAGTTCACGCTCCCCCCCCCCCCCAATATATTGTCAATTTCTGTGGGAAATTTAGATTGATGGATGCATGCACTGCATCATTCAGAAGGAAAGCTTCTAAACACAAGGTTTCCCACCTCATTTGTCCTGCAGGCACTGAATGATGCTAAACGTGAGCTGCGCTTTTTGTTAGTCTATCTTCATGGAGATGACCACCAGGACACCGATGAATTCTGCCGGTGGGTCCAGCAGCACTGCCCAGTGTCATGGCTGCCCAGTCTTTTGTGTCTAGGGGTATTTTGTCATTTGTGGTGTTTTCCCCACCCCCACAGTAACACATTGTGCACAGAAGAAGTTGTGAACTTCATCAATGCCAGAATGCTCCTATGGGCTTGTTCTACAAACAAGCCAGAAGGGTACAGGGGTGAGCTCCCATTTCAGTTTATGGACAAACGAGAAATTTGTTTAAAAATGGGGAAGCCATTGTAGACTGTGCTGTTTGAAAATTGAACTCTGGTACGAATGTTGACAAATCAAAGTTTCTGCTTCAGTTTCCCAGGCCCTGCGAGAGAACACTTATCCCTTCCTTGCAATGATCATGCTGAAGGACAGAAAAATGACTGTGGTTGGGAGGTTAGAGGGAGTCATTCAGCCGGAGGATCTCATGAACCAGCTTGCATTTATCATGGAAGCCAACCAAACTTATTTGATGTCTGAAAGACTGGAGAGGTTGGTTGTGGTCCTCCTGTTGTTTTGGCATTTTCAAGGCCTTTTGTGTTTTATGTGAAATAGGTATTTAAAATATATGGGGTGTACAATACCTTGTTAACTTGGCAGCATTACCATAATGACCAGACCCAGAAGTTTTATGGTACATGCTTGTGATTGAGCTTGGATTTGTAAATCCACTGCTTCATATATAAATACAGACAGCCAAGATGTGTGTGTAAATGGGCTGAGATCCTTGTTGTTGCACAATGGAGAATTAATTAATTAATGAATGAATAAATGGATGATCACACGTTACAGGGAGGAGAGGAACCAGACCCAGGTGCTCCGGCAGCAGCAGGACGAAGCCTATTTGGCCTCCCTCCGTGCCGACCAGGAGAAAGACCGGAAGAAGCGTGAGGAACAAGAACAGAAGCGGTACGAGGAGGAGATGGCCAGGCAAAGCATCCTGGCAGAGGAGAGGCGGCGAAGGGTAAGCGACTCAATCTGGGACCCTGCGTGTCCCAGTCCGTGTTTGTGAAAGCAGTCTTTCCCAAGTTCTCTGCAGAGGAGATGAGAAATGTATACATGAAGTTTCAAAATATTCCCAGTGCAGAAGTCTGGCTGTCAAGAACACACCAGATTAAATGTCTTGTTGTTATGATGGATTTTAAAAACTGATTATTTCTGTCGGGGAACTCCCTCCCATTACATAAAATTGATTTAATAGACAATTTTTGCATGGTCTGGTAGTGTCCACAATTTGAGACGTGTGTTTGAAACATCCATTTCTAAACCCAAAATGGACACACATACATGAGGTCATGTCAAAATAAAGTGACTTCAGTTGTTTTTCTGTTTTAAGCATGTAATAAACAGGGCTGTATATATGACAAAACATGGCTGCCACTCTATTTTCAGACACTAGAGGTAGAGAAGGAGCGCAAGTCTGAATGTCTTCCCCAGGAGCCAGCTCTGGATGACCCAGACAGTGTCAAAATAGTGTTCAGACTTCCCAACGATTCCCGAGTAGAGAGGCGTTTTCTTTTCACGCAGTCCTTAACGGTAAGCCTTTAACATTCATTATCCATAATGTTTTGGCGGTCCTACCTACCAATGCTATATTCATCACACACCTTTTCCACTTGTCTCACTGTGTCTGCCAGGTGATACACGATTTCCTGTTCTCCCTTAAAGAAACTCCAGAGAAGTTCCAGATAGTGACAAATTTCCCCCGTCGGGTCCTGCCCTGCCTCCCGACTGTGGAGCGTCCCAACCCCCCGACACTGCAGGAAGCTGGCCTCAGTCGCACCGAGGTCTTGTTTGTGCAAGACCTCACGGACGATTAACACTCTGCCACGGAAAGCGTATTTTTTGTGTGTATTGTCAGACTTCGCACAAGGGATCACAGAAATTAACCTCACTGTATCGTCTGCCCCAGCCCACTTCACTTTCAACTTTCCCCTCAAGAAATCCACCATGAACTGCCATGTATACATATATAATCGCGATATTTAAGAATTGAGCGTTTAAATCTACCCTGAAGTCCATCATGTCTGAAATTTACCATATCCTCTTTTTTTTTTTTTTTTTTTTTTTTTTTTTTTTTTTATCAGTCACAATTGACTATAAATGTATTTATGTTATCAAAAGACCAAAGGAGGGTTTGTGGTAATGCAAGAGACAGGACTGCTTGCAGTTCTTAAGTCAATGTTTTTAAAGAAGGCTACAACTTTTACATGTAGCTTTAGCCTACATAGCATAGTAAAGTCTGCCTATAGTGTGCCTGTGGTAATTCATAGATGCCTCTTCTGCCCTTCTAATATCTGAATGGGCTGGTCATGACAAGGTGTAATTTTTTTTCCAACTTTAATTTTTTTAATTTAAATAACACAACTCTGGATGTTGTTTACATTTGTTTCCAGAGGTCAGTCATAGAAGCTCCCCCAATTTTAATATTTTTGTAGTGCGTGGAAACTGACAAAATGGTTATGCAGGTGTTCAAACTTTGAGGCATAGCATGTTATTGACTGAACCATGCAGCTGAATATAACTTGTATGTATTCCAGTTGTATTTTGTGCAAAGAATTGGTTTCAACATGGAGCTTTGATGTTTGAAACTGTGTCCCAACCGACCTTTGTAGTGTTTTACACAGAGTAAAATGTTACACAAAGTTCAAGTAAAACCTGACTCTGGTAAAAGCGTATTTATTTGATGAGGAATGAAGTTATTTGCTGAGGCTCAACAAGTTATACACATCCAATAGTCTATTTAGTACAACAAAATACAATGGTAGTAGGTAATAGCGTATTGTTTCAATTGGCTTGTCCCATAAGTGACAGCTGAAGGCGTGAGACCTTTTATACTTGCAGTCAGTGGGTGTAGTAGCATCAGTTTGAAAGTCACAGTTCAGCCAGCAGGGGGCCACGGTGGTGCACAGATGAGCCTGCCTTTGAAACATCAAATTTGCCAGATTAAAATATTTGGTTTTTAAACTCAATTAAAAGCAATTAAAATGTTTGTTCTTTAAATGTTTCTTCCAAAAGAGGAGTGGTTTCACTACACATTTTCAGAAACCTTACTGGAAAACAATCTCAAAGCTTTATACAAGACCGCTATGCAGGGATGGCCCAGGTTGAGGTGGGCTGCGTGCTGCTTTGCCCTAACTTAGGTAGGTGCGGAACTGCTGCAGTAACTCCATTGTTAGTGTAACACGCATGTAAAATACAAAGTAATACATTAAAAAGCAAGTACATAATGTGAAATGTGGGTCTTCAAATGAGAATCACAATGTTTTTTTTTTTGTTATACTGGTATACATCATACATTTATTAGTGAACAACCCTCTCAAATCAGCCACAACAATTAAAAAAAATATGATTGCACTACTCGGTAAAGCAGAACTAGCAACTTTCATTTAAAAAAAGTACAAATCTTAAAAATTTCAATCAGTATACAGATGTATATATAATACACTAGAGCTAGTCGTGTTAAATGCTACAAACAATATGATTCCAATGGAATGAAAAAATTATAGCATTAAGAACCATTTCCTATATAATATATATATTAGCTTTTCTTTTTTTTTCTTCCAAATACAAACATGGCGAAAATGAGGTAACTGTAAATGTGCAAGTACCAAAGCAAAAAATCTTTCTAACACAGAACACGTGCCCCTGGCCCTGTTAGCGGGTGGGTAGTCTGGAGTTCAGGCAAGGACCCCTAGGGACCAGGGGAAGTATTAGAACAGTAAACAATCCACTATCCCACCACAGCAAAAATCATTGGTAAACAATCAGTGGCATCTACGGAGCAATCAACAAATCACAAATCCTAAAGAGTTTTAGCTGCTTATTGGAATACAATTTTGCACCACACAAGCTGTGAAATTACTTATTGGATCCCGAAAGACTACAAGATTCTATATATATATGTATGTATGTATATATATATACACACGCATATATATACGTATATATATACATACATATACACAATTTTTTTGAGTCTCTGGACTTTGGGTATTGTGAAATGTTTCTAAATACTTTAAAAAGCCAAACGATTGCATACTATAAATAACCAGTATTTACATGCTGATTACATTTTGGCAATGCTGTTTAAAAGCTTTTAAATAAAGCGATTAACACCACTGAACACACTGATTAACTACTATATTGGTGGCAGTATGACTACATATGTAACATAATATCCCAGACAATAAAATCCCATCTAATTTAAGGCAGACTTTCACAAGCAGTTAATTTCAAACTACTTGTATAGGAAATAGACTACAAAAGTAGAGTAATATAGTTTATTAATTATGTTTTGGTGACAAGCTGGACTGAAAAACGGATTCCCTCTCCCCTTTGAATCAATTAGATGCACGTAGATGGCCATTTGGGAGCTTAAACACAGCACACAGCTTGGTGGCAGCCTGCTGCATACCGCTACGTGAAAACAGCAGCTCACCTAAGATCTAGCACCTTTTCACTATATGGCTTTCAAATACCTAGCTTCCAGGTTTCACACCGTCAGTCACAAAAGCGGTTATTTCAAAGTGGTGTGCACCCCTTTAAGAAAAGCATCTAAACATTAATTATTTCACAGTTCCAAGAAGTCAATGTGGACCTACTACTACCAAAATAAAATCTTGTAGTCCTTCAGGTGTGTTACAAATGTGTGCAGTACAATGCATGGCAGTTATCAGCTGAGCAGAAAGTCCCCAACCCCCAAAATCCCAAAGCCAACTAGAGCTAGCTACAAACCAGTTGGGAGCTGGTCAGACATGCATGCATATTGTGCACAATTAAATATTTTCCCTACCCCCCTCTATAGATATCTTTCACTCAAAAACACACTTTTTTTTTTATCATGCAAACACCTTTAGGATAAGTTTGGAAGTGGTTTAGGTAGGATAGTGTGTGCAGACACACACATTTAAAATAGGATCACAACTTGTGTGTTGGTGTTTCATTCAAATACAAGAACACAGAAACAAAACGTTAACAGATTGATTAATATATGCTCTGATGGACTGCAGTGACACATTGCTTCTTTTTTCTCTCTACATTTATAACATTGTTAAGTTTTTTTTTTTTAAATATATTTTTGCTTGCATGCCTGTCTTTAAAAGATATCAATTACTTTTGGCGAAATTGAGAGTATTTTGAATCGGTTACATAAACTATGAACGGCCTGAGGAAAACAACCAAGGAAAATCAAATACCCCCCTTCATGGTATCATTTTAATTTCAAATTGACTTTATTTTACTCTACTTTAATAAATGAAAGGCCCTGAGTGAAACTCACAATAATATATATGCCAGTGAACAGATATGTGTATATATAGGTTTGTCACCTAAACTCTGGGCTAAACTCATTCAAATGGCTTTTTTTTCAAGTGGGAACACTAGAGGCACTGGAGACATTCTCTATAAAACATGGCAAGGTCCCTTTACTGGGAAGGAAAGTCTCCATCTTTAGTGTTAAGACTGCCAATAAGTGCTATGTGGGCCAGTGCTTTGATGAGGTCCTCTCACATACAGCACTTTTGAGAACACCCTAGGATGTGTTGAATTTTGTGAACCACCAAATACGGGTTTTCGGATGCCTGAGCAATACCATCTGAGGACAGCGGAGTCGGTGCACTGCTCAGGCAAAGCGTAAAGCTCTCTCATTTGTCACTTTAATCCCTTCCTATTCGTTGTGTAACTATGGCCAACACGCTCACCGTGAAACTCACAAATTACATACACAGGGTTCTTTATGCAACGCTATTGATGTTTCAACATTCTTTTGTCTTAAAAACAAGACCATTTAAGCTGTTCACTTCATTGCAATGCTTAAAATGTTTTGTATACACCACCTAATACAAGGATTGAAACCTGACAAAATTGCCTATACATCACACAATTAAATACCACGTTAGTACTTTCACCTCATCCTTCAGTTTTCTCTTGAGGATAAAACCAATAAATAAGACAATTTAAAAACCCTATACTATTAAAACAAGTGAACATAACAGAAAGGTTGTTTTTTTTTTCTTTTTTCTTTTTTTTTTAAGATGAGTAGTTAATACATTTGTGCTTGTCAAGGTCTTGGAAAGGCAGAGCTGAAATCTTGAAGAATATATTGAGTATTTGGTTCACAAACGAGGAAAAACCTGGCCTTCCTAAAACATGAAGAAGTGTTCGGCTTAATACCGGCACTAATTGCACATATTGCTTTCTGCAAAGGGCTCCAACATCTCCAAAGTCAACTTGGATGTAGCAGGATGACGACTGTCTTCCCATCGCCGATGCAGACATGCACAGAATGGTAAGACGCAGGCCATCCGTCAAACCCGGTTCCTCCTGGTTTAACCAAGTATTTTTTTTTTTCCTGACAGTTTAAATGGTGGTGATTCTTGATTTAAATATTGCTAATCTAAATCAACAGCCCATGCAAATTCACCCAGCATTCCCCTGGATCCAGTAGCCACACAAAGCGACAGCTCCAAGAGAGGGAGAGAGGGTTTGGCAGAGGGACAAGGCTGGCTTGGAGGGTGTGGCGCTCGGGCAGCATGGCCAGGCAGCACTGGCAAGAGGCAGTCTCTACGCCCCACCGTCTCCCCTGGTGCCAGTTATGTCTGAAACAATGCCCTCTACAAGAGTGACGATGGCAACTCCAATGCAATACGCCCCTTCGTTCCAGGAGAGCTTCCTTTAAATCCTTTAAGTTTTGTGAGCAGTAAAGCATAAGGGAGGTTTCAAATCAGCGAGTCCTTATCTGTCCCAATCCTATTTTTCTTTTACCTCAGGCCTGAAAGAGATACTGCACCTGTTACCACAGCAAGTCAAGACTTTCACAATAGCATTCGCTGATTAAAAAAAAAAAAGATAAAATAAACTGGGAAAGAAATCATCAATACATTATTGCGTAACATACATTATTAACAACAATTCACGTTGCCCATCACCTATACAAACATGCATCTCTGGTGGTCAAACTTTTCTCCAAAGCCAGTGGAATGGTCCGGTTTGGTGATAACCATTAAAAAGAATTCTTCTTATTGTTTGTCTGCTGACTGCACAACATACAGCCCCATACTCTCCCAGCCACACTTCCAAACTCATTTAAATCACTGGTGCAGTATTTGGAATGAGTCTAAGCTACAAAAAAAAAAAAAAAAGTTACAAACATAAAAAAACTAGTATCAGAAAAATGCCTACTTTCTTCCATAGAGTTGCAACACAACATAAGATCAGACACATCGAATCTTTGGAATATCGGCAACACAAGGGCAAAACAGGTACACACAACGACTCCATAACTCATGGCTATGTGGCTATACTATGCAGTAGCTTTCATCAAACTCACACGATGCTCAGCAGAGGTAACAATAGAGCTCCAGATATGTTCCTAGATTGCTTATTGTTCAAGGCGGGGGAGAGGGCGGGAGGTGTTTGTTTTCATTTAGTTGGGGGACACCGGGTAGGTGCGATGTGACCCGTGTCTCCACGTAAAACAGACTCCGTTATATTGTGCTGTTTTTTTTTTCCCCACTGGATTAACCGTATCTGGACTCACTCCACATCCCGGTGGACCTCTGAGGCGTCGGCTCGACAGATTGGGCAAGTGCGATTAGTCTGTAATACAAAGGGAATGGGGGTTAAGCTTGGTGTAAACATACAGGTTAATCTTCACCTGCCTTGACACAATTCCCAGTGGAAAAAAACAAACTGTACCCCCCTCACCGAAGTGATTTGAACTGATTACGATAATTTGAATTTGTGCATAAGAGAAAAATAATTATTACAGTGCACTTATTCATTTCATACAACAGAAATGTGAAGTCAGTGGGGTAGTACAGAATGTCTTGGAACTGTGCTTTCGAAGATAGTTGCCACAATGGCCTCATTTTCAATAACTGTGCTGCCGAATTCAAATGCCACAAGAGCATTACTCTGTAGTCATATTACCGTGAAATTGTTTTACTTTATTGAAGGCTAAAACCAAATACCAAAATGAGGACCTTGCCAGTTATTAAGTGAACTGTCAATGGTTGTAAGGCTTCTGTTTTTAGAGCCATTTGTAAAGTTTTTAAATTTTTTTTTTTTTGCTCCTAAACATTCACCTTCTGTTTTGAAAGCGATGTCTGTTGGTGAACATAGCGGAGTGAAACTCTGATACAGGCATAATTTTTTTGTCTTAAGACTTCTTTTTTTGAGTAAATTTCTTTACACGCTAAAATATTTCGGATGGTATTGCAACATGATTATATATATTATGTATATGCGACGTGTACGACACGGTATGCACTTAACGGCGATGAAACGAATGCTTGGACAGCACTAATTAGAAGAGCTCAGCAAACAGAGGTTAAATTGTTAGACAGTAGACAGTTAAGAATCCAGCCCACCTTTGCTTTGAAATTCCTACTTTCTCTTTTCACTTCTGTCTATACTACTACTGTGTATATGGATAATTAATGGATGGATGAACATATGGACAATATTACGTTTCACATACTGAACTATTCCATCAGCATATCTACGTCTCTGCACAGATAGAGATATCGTAATTACTCATTTACAGAAAATGAGTTGAACCATAAGGAAAAAATCAAATCAAATTTTAACAGTACTGTACTATTATTATTTAAATTTTAGATCAGTCATTGTAATTTAAGTATAATAAAGTAGTCTGCATAATTTATCATACTCTGAATTAGTTTCCAAGTAAAAAAAAAAAAAAAATTCTTCACATGTTTTTGAGTTAGGGGCCAGAAAAAAATGGGACATTAGGATGCAACCGCAGTTGTGGATGCAAGTTTAGCCCATTTGTACGTACGTACATAATTACGTTTCGGAGCAATTGGCACACAAACTGAAAAATAAGTAAAACTGTGGGTTAGCCCACATGTCCTTGGGACCATCAATTTCTGAACCAACAGAGTAAGAAACAGGAAATGCAGATCTTACCTTTAACCACTTGTCGACACATTTAGCATGAAACTCATGGTTACAGGGTAATACTCGGAGTAGCTGCCTAGACTCAAAATCACTAAAGCACACAACACACCTAAGAGGAAAGAAAATCAGCATTAATGTCCTTAACACACAGCGTCAGGGAAAAGGCAACTTTCACTTAGCAGGACTCGAAAGCAGATCTTACAGGGTTTGTTCTGATTGGTGATTTTCTGGATTAAACCTGTAGGATGGAAGCTGTTCTATGTCAGCTTTGGTGAGTCCACGAGGTTTGGCCTCTCCGAGTCTCTCAGCCAGGTTTAGTAATGCCTACAAAACCATTGAGTCAGCCAGTCGGCAATTTGGTCGACAGAAAGACGTATCAAAACAATTGCTGAGGAATTTTTTTTTTTTTTTTTTTAAAAAAAGCTCGCTCTCAGCAGCACCAACAGTAAGGCACATCAAACGACTGAGTGTGTTTTACATGATTAATGGAGATGATGAGACAGCTCACCTCGTAATTCTCCATTTCCACATCATCCACATCCAGGTCCAGACTGATGGCTGGCCCCACTGCAGCTGGAGGCACAGGAAGCATAGAGCTGTGCAAAACACAGACAAAAAGAACGTCGTTACTTGGAGAATCACCACCCCTTCAGACTGCACTTCAACACAATTCACAGTTAACAGAATAGGCCGCTGACAATTCTGTACAATGGCTAAGCCTGAGTTATGTTCAAACATGCACGGGGGCATACAATATGCGTGACTAAAATGATGACTAAAATCGGAACTAATTATTTAACTAGATAACCAAAAACATTCCCACATTAATTTTTAAACAGCTTTTAATGAAATTATGGGCAAATATGAAGTAATTATATGCTTAAAATGTGCAAAAAATTACAAAAACTCTTAACCAGGAAACTTTCATAAAAAATAAAATGTTAAGGATTTATTCTTTGGATATGATCCTAAACAATATAAATGCACAGTCGGCTGTATTTTCCTTATACTGCAACTTTATGCTTATTCTCTATTATGATTGCTGCATCCCGAAGCACAAACTGCACTGTTATGCAAAAATAACTTTTTCATGGCTTTCCAGTTATTCCTGTCCATATGCTTGCCCTTTGCTGAGCCTAAATGTATAGGACTAATTTGCAGGCAAAAAGAAAGCTTTGGACAGCTACTCACAGGAAGTATGGCAGGAAACTTGGATAGTAGGGTGGTGGCGGAGGGGGGGGAGGCAAAGGTTGCTGTAATCTGTATCTCTGCCCATTAACACGCCGTGGCAGAACATGAGGGTATGGCTAAAACGAAGAGTGAAGCCATTAATATATATATATATATATATATATATATATATACACACACACACACACACACACTGCTGGCTCCAAGCTGCTGTCCACTTCCTGAGACAGCCTGCCTTTCCATGCATACCATATTGAATGCTACTTTGCATAAGGTGCTAATACTTTTAGCAGCGGCTGCATTCTACAATGAACTGAAAGTCAAAGAAATCATTGGATCAAATAAACGAGAAATATGGATACTAGAAAGAAAATATTGAAACAACTTATTCTCTCTGGTAAGTTCATTTTTACCTGATTTAGGATCAAATAACCACACAGTAATCTTAAACAAGGAGCAGACTTTCCCCAAATCTATCTGTAAAGAGTACAAACTTATTTAAAATAACAATTGTCTTAGGAAAATGAAATAAAACAATTCATGTACTGTATGAAGGAACGAGGTGTGACTTAGCTGGGGCGGTAGAGTACCACAGACTAGACTTTTTACCTAGCAAAGGTAATATTAGTGATGCAACAGTATGAAATTTTTGTAGCAGGACTGTTGTGACCAAAATTATCACTGTATTCAGTATTACTGCAGTATTGATAAAATGTGCTAAAAATGTTTAAACAGTAAAAATACACAGAAATTTGTAAATATTCTTTAGTAATAACGAATATTAATTAGTATGAAAATGAATAAGAAGTCTTTCGGCATCTATACTTTTGTAGTGCGGACTCTGCTTTTGCCAAAAAAAAAAAAAAAAAACCACAGGTTTGTAAAATGATGTCATTGTATGTGGTTATTATCACCATTAAACCTTAACTGGTAACTGTGTGGATGCTAGCCGATGCATTTAACTTACGAAAATGGAATGTGCCTCGTGACCACGTGTGATAGTAAAATTCCCACATCACCTCCTCGGCTCCCTCTTAAATACCTACCACTCCAAAGGGAAGTTCCTGGTGCAAGGGGTCTTGAGGGAGATAAGGGAGGGGAACAGATGGAGCCATTGCTGGTGGGTGGTGGGCTGGGGGGTAAGTGAACCCCCCAACAGGGTGCTGGTCCCCTCTCATTTCCACTTCATTCTCTACCCTCTGCAGAGGCTGAAGCAGGAAGTTGTGTGTCACATGCTTTTTGGCTCAAGAAAATCCAAAACATCCTATAATGTACGTTCAACTCTAGGTAAGGCAGCCAAAATGAAATCGTAAACAGCTGAATATGTGCAGAAGAAATCGTGTTAATGTGTACATTTGCAGATCCATGCTGTAGTGGCACCCGTAAACAATGAAAGAAATGAACCTGAGTTTAAGAAATGTTAAGAAAAGCCATTTACTCCTAATTGTGTAATTAGGAACAATAAGCAGTGCTAAATATTAGAAGGTGCAGTTAAACCAGTGCCATTAAATCTAATCTATGAAAAGCACTTTACAAACACAAGTGTAATGAGCATGTTACAACAATAAGAGAAGGCTATACAAACAATCCAAACAGTCTAGGCTGACTGAAACGAAAATGGAAAAAGAAAATTGTTTATCAAAGTGTCTGGAAAACTACTGACTGGTCTGCTGTAAACACATTTTTCTCTTCAAGTGTATTAAAACAAAATAGTGACAACAGTTGAAGTTGAGAGTACTGAGGGCATTTTAAATATCCCAACTGTGTGTCATTTGTCATTATGAATGTGACACATGGAGTAAGGACACACGCGTGAAGCCCCTTTGGAATGAAGGCTTTAAAACAAGCGGGGCCGGTGGATGGGGTACTCACCATGCGGGGGTGCTGTGGCTGCAGAGGGACGAATTGGCTTATGGGAGTAAGGTGAGGGGGCTGATGAGGGGGCACGGGTGGCGGGGGGTGCAATATAAAATGCTCACTGGAGATCAGAGGCGGGAAGGCTTGGTAAGACACTGGCAAGTGCTGCATTGTACAGGCTTGAATCAGCTGGTGAAAAAAGGACACATGGGAGGCAGAAAAAGACATGAGAACTCCTTGGAGTCCTTCCTAATAACCGGCTGTGCTGGAGAGTCCACCTTGACACACGCTCAGTCCTCTCCAAAAAAACATCAATCTGCACATTTATTGCAAAGCATTGATTAAAGCCCAGTTAAACATGTCTGCTTTAGACAATCACTGAAAGGGAGCCTATTGTTACGTAAGCAAAATCAGTGGCAAAACACGATTCTGAAAAGTCAACTTGAGACACTAACAGCATGCATTAAATCTAATTCTTCATAAGGTACTTTTAAATGAACATCCTCGTTAAACAATTTCACAGCGAAGCCACAAATGTTAGAAATCCACAGTGATACAATAACTTCTCCCCATGAGTCAACCATACCTAAAGGCCAATCTGGGCTGAGTATGGGGGGCATTTAAGGAGAATGACAAAAATGGCATTAAAAAATAATAAATTCATGATCAAATCGTGCCACTATTTAGGCAGACGCTTAAATGCAGATACATAAGAGTGCATAGGCAAATTAACTCAGGGTAGATGATTGAATGAAGAAACATCTGAAGACATGACACTATCGACATTTTGAAAACCAATGGGAGAAACTGCAACACAAAACAAAACTTTAAAGGAAAAACAAAAATGAGATGGGCCTGAAAGTTACGTGGCAGCAGACCATATTTATTGAGCCAAAGAGCACTTGCCTGTTGCTTTAAAACATTTGTGCTCTGAAGAGGCTGAATATACCAAGAACGTATTGTACAGCAGAAAGGTCCCCAAAAACGGAACGATTATATACCTTCAAGTGTAAACTTTTAGAATGGCAAATTGATAACAAGACATGATGCAAGTCATTAATCTGATAAATATTTGTCTCATCCCCTTATCAAAAATCTCATAATTTGCTATCTTCAGCTTTTAGAAATATTAAAGAAAATTACATAAGGTCTGTGAGCTTGTAAGTTAAGTCAGTCTTCACTATTGATCTGTAGAAAGAAAAATGTCAACAGTACGATATAAACAGCTAAGTCAACACCTCTGCTGCATTTGTAGTAAACATGCTTTCCAAATAGTCACCCTATAGTGCAGTTAGATATAGAATTAAGTTCATTGTGTTAACAGCTTTTTGGCCATAGTTTTTCCACTTGAGAAGTATTTGGAAATCTATGACAATTTTGCTTTCTTTCTACTAAAGTTCTCTTTTATATTCACAGAAAACCTACGTTGACCTTTCTTATAACAAATTTCTAATGGCAATCACTTTTACCTACTACACAAAGGAGCTGCTTAATATTTTCTATAGGACTTCATTAATTCTCAGACCTGGCTAGGACCCGATGGATGGAGTGGGGGTGGTAGGAATGTACTAACTACATGAACTTCACTGACATACTAGCACTTCCTTTTCAAACTCACGAGAGGAAGAAGGCGGCAGAGCAGAGAGTGCTGTCCGCTGAACATTACCGAGCATGCTGGGAGCTGCTGAGTGTTGCACCCTGGGATAGGCTGGCCAGTATGGAGGGGGAAACCGTGTGTTGTCACCGTGGTAACTGTGTAAGATATCGGGACAGGTCCCTGGTGCATCTGGAGAGAAGGCGCACAAAAAGACATCTCCTACAACATTTCTGCATTCACAGCAGTCAATAACAGAATTATATATACAGAAGTGTTGAAATGACAGACATTCCCAAAACAAGCAACAAATGAAACCCTGTAAACATAGAGGGTCAAACATAACATTCATCATATTAAACACTGTGAGTTTATCCATAAGGGTGTACATAGGAATACATTGCAGTGTCTGTGGGACAAGGGACAATACTCCATCCAACCAAAAAGGAAAGGGGGGCGGGGGGGGGTAGGGGTAGGCTGAGGGATACCCCAGGCAGCTTAGGGCACAAGTGGGGGAGTCACAATACTAAAGAACTGAATACATAACTAAATAAAGCAGGGGAAAGTTAAGGGGAGAGGGAAAAATGTTTTAGTACAAATGCTTAACAACACTTATTGACTGTACGTATTATGCATATACTAGCAATTATAACCACTTTGTTTCAGTTACAAGCACTTCACTCTGAATTACACGTAACTATACATATTTACAATAATTAAATAAGAAAATAACAATGCACATAGGAGGAGCACAGGATGTTCTATCTATGATTGACGAACTGTCAAAAGTATGTGCATTAATTAATTGGGAAAGGCGTGTTTAACCAGAGAATTGTTGTTGTCTTAAGCTTTGTCATTTGAGGGGTCCGGCACAACTGATGTGCATTTTACATTCAGTAAATTACACCACATTTCATTAAATCAAATCAATCCTAAGAAAAAAATAGAAAATATATCACAATGGCTTCTTTTAACCGCTTGTTTGTTAAATAGTTTAATTAATTTGCAAGATATTAAGATGCCAATAGCAGGCATGAAATAAAGAATTCACTTTGGTGACATTGCCAGAACTCAGAACATCTGGCCACCCATCATATGTGATCAAAGTGATGGGCTTCATACAATGCCCAGCAACTGTCTGCAGACAGCAATTCCGACTCCATTCATAGCCGGTGCATCCAAAAACAAACCATCTGTTCCAAAATCACCTGCAATCTTTTAAAATAATACTGACATCTTTCAGAAAGACCTACGCCTGATTTTTTTCCCCCAAATACAATACCTCCATAAAGTACAATCACAGCTTTTTTGCTTCATTTCTTTTGCCACAATCAGGTGACTCAAAACTACAAAACCAATTTTCCCTCACAAGCATTTCCACTACATTTTCAAAAACCCGAATACAACCTCATTCTTGATCATCCCTCTTGATCGGGCCAAAGGATCAGTTGTTTTTCGACGGGGCTGAAAACTCAGGCATGGATAACAAATAATCATTACTGCTGGCACTTGCTAATTTAAAAAGGACTGTAGGAAAGCAATTTGCAGGTGAAGCAATGAAACTCACCAAAAGTCATATTACTAAAACATAGAATCTGTACATCGGTTGTTTTTTCTTTTTTTTTTTTAAACATTGAATAGTTGACTAAAGTACATACATATAAAACAGAGACATTTAAAAACAGTCAGTGGGCACTTTATTAGATACCCAGACATGGTACCAGGTAGGAGCTGTGTTTGTCACCAAAACTCCTTGGGGGAGACGAGCGTGTTCAGTTCACTGCACTTACCGAGACTGTCCATTCACCTCCGAACTCTCTCCTTAACAAAGTGTTTTCCGTAGCAGAACTGCCATCACCTGCATGTTTACTGTTCCTCTGTAGGAGGGTGGCTGTCTCAGAGACGGCAGAAGCAGCAGGTTTGGCACAATTGGACCAAGTTTATAATCACTTGGATCGCACTTCTTAGCTCTTCTAATGGACCGCTTGACCTCGTCTATACGTGCTGCATGTGTCGCGTTGCTGCCAGGTGAATCAGCACTTGGGAGAAGCTGGCCGTGTGCATTAAGAGCCCAGCGAGTGTAGATGCCTTAACTCGCATTACACATCTAAAAACGATTTTAAACGATCAACACTCGTACTTAATCGCATCGTCAAACACCGGAACAGTTTCCAATGCACCCCAACTCACTCGAGGTGCTGTTAAGACCCCCAGCTCTTACCTGCTCCACTACGGGAAATCTTACCTGCTCGTGAAGATCCACCATGATGGGGTTCTGTTGAGGCGTGTGTGCAGCAGGGTGGAGCATTCGTGGCGGTACGCTGGTGTGACTGTACAGTCGGGACTCATCTACAGAAATCTGCTGCTGATGCTGTGAGAGGAGGGGATGCTGGAAGCTCTCACCCTGGTGCAGGAAGCTGTGCAGTACAGGTCTGTCTCTGCGCCCCCACTGCCGTCTCACGGGAGGACTGGGGTTCAGAAATGGACGGGACGTGTTGGAACGGCACGAAAAACTTTACTGGCCATCCACTGTCAAAATGATTAAACTACAGCTATTATGTATAACTGCTGTCAGCAATTTTGAAAATATATAAGCACGGTTGTTTCAAAGTTCTTGTAAAAAAGCACATGCAAAAGAACTGAGAAAAAGTAACACTGACATTCAGCATTGTTGAATCACAACTTATTTCTACAAAGCAAGGAATGGTTAGTGGGATTACAGGATTACTATGACCTCCGTGCCAGATCAGTGTTTAAATAAACCAGAAAATACCAAGCTCAAGATTTAATTTCAGCCGTCAGTGAAGCAAGGATTCGCCGTTCAGTAAAACAGAAAGGACAGATGAAAACATTGTAAGTCTCCAGGTCTATCAGCCATTGTGTCATTTTCAAGCTCCTTGTTGCAAGGTGGACAGGTCATTTTTCTATTTATTTACAAAAATAAATAAAACTCCAGGAAAATAAATACTGTAATTAAGAGTGTGCACTTCTTTTTGAAGATTAGTGAAGCTGTTTTTCTGTATAAAAGTGTGACATTAAAAACACCTCAAGTACCACTTAGACCAGTAAAAAGAAACTGAATACGCTCCAAGAATCGAAGAAATCTTGTATCACTAAGCAGTCGGTGAGACGTTTCATTCAACGGTCAACGCTGTACAGACATTGCATGAATCTAACCATGAGCTAGAAAGATGAATTTAAACAGTGCTTTAAGCAACAGCACAGCTGTAAATAATATGTTAGAGGTTTAGGCAAAACTCATTTAGCTGATTTTACAATACAGTGTTGCAATCAACAAAAATATTACCCAGTGTGTCCAGAAAGCTTATTGAATTACCTCGGAAGACTTTATCATGGGAAATTAAAGACTGCACCTATAAATCTATACTGGGAACATCTTTATTATCTTACTATTCAAGAAACAGTAATTAAAATCTGTCAGTTATAGCAATAAAAAACAGAAGCAGTGAATTACTATAGCCCACATTAGTACTGTTAAAACACGACAAACTGTGTGTATTAAAAGTTATCAAGACGAAGCAGATTTCCTCAACTCTAAATTCCTTTAATGGAAAGCAAAGCTAAAACGTGAATAACGAGCTAATGTAAGTCTCAATATCAGATGAATGTATTATGTATGCATTTTTCTCAAAGCTGCCATACTCTCCAACAGAAAAAATATCTTAGCAAGGCTAGGCAGAAGGCAGTGGGACTCCATGGTGATAATAAAGGCACCTGCCAATTTCCACTCAGAGGCACACTTTCCAGGAGGGTCACTTGGAACTCAATGCCAATGCACGTGCAGTTCAGGACTGTAAGCACAAAAGGGGTGGCAATGACAGGACACTATGCGTGTTACTGGTTTCAAATCAAACCACGTGAACGGCCTCCACATATCAGTTTTCAGTTGTCAAAAAGTGGAACTGGTGGACATGCATCAAGGGACCCAGGACACACTGGCATCTGGTGTACTGCCAGTTGACATTATGCCAGAAAGCTTCTGTGATAGTTATAAGGCAGATCTGTACAACTGGGTTTATGGAAGGATCATCAAAGAATGCTCTGTTAATTAGATATATGTATACAGGTTACTAAAGGGAGCTACTCTGTAATGGGAAGTCACGTAAACAGAGGTTACAGATACTGTAAATATCTCAAGATGTTCCTCAATGTGTAAAACTGCCTGTAATGAACCTACTAATTTCACATACATTTACATAGAACTGATCAATTTAATTTTTCATCACAGAGTTACTGAGCAGGCGAAGGTCACTTAACAGCTGGCTTTCACTGCAATATTCATAGTCATCTAAGTTTCTTGAATGACTAAAATGTTCTTGGAAAAAAATTAAGTATGTAAATGAAGTGGAACAGCTGAATTTTCAATGTTATATACTCGATATGCTTGTATGAACATATATGCCATAACACAAATCATACAGCAGGTATAGAGTATCACCACTACCATCTTACAGAATCTTACTGAAAAACACAGAGTAGGGAGAAGAGGAGGAGAAAAACTATTATCTCATTCTCATTTCTAACAAATAAGGCTCATTTCCCTTTCCTTTACATAGAGTAACCTACCAACCACAGTGAAGTGAAACATGTCCAAAAATAAATTACAATGAATTAAAATGATGACAGTAAAAGCAGAGTGCCACTGCTTAGCGGACCATTTCAGCGCTACTAAGTACACACATAAATTAATATCCATCAGGGTTGGAAGGTTTCATTCAAAAGAGTTTGACATAGTTGTGGGAAGTTGGAAGAGGGGTATAAGAAGATCTCTAAAGTTTAAACGATACAGTAGCCATCCAGACTCACTGGAGAAGACACTCAGGAAACTTGATTGCTATACTGGAGACTGAGTTACCCTCTGCTGGTGGTCCTAACCAGACAAAGGAACACACTTGGCAACAGACTGAGGCAACCGTGCTGCTTCGAGGAGCGCTATATTAGGTCACTGCTGCCCTCTGCCATCAGGCTCTACAACGAATCGCCCCTTTGGTGGTGGTGGGGGGGGAGACAACTGGGTAACTGAATGGATCTGAACTGCGGGCCACGCTTCCGTTTACAGAACACTCATTTGCCCAGCAGAAACCACTGCAGAATACTACTTATTTTGTCTCATTTATTTATTAGTCATTTGAATCTCATGCAATATCTTGTCTGATATCCCATGCACTATGACTGCTTATCACCACATTTCTACTTATCAATTCGTGTGTAATATTTATTCCCATCGACTCTTGCCTTGTTACTGCACGTCATACGTCTTTATTTTGAATCGTGCAATATTTTCCCAGACAGCCCCTGCACTGTCACCGTTTGTGATCGCTATGTTAGACAGACAGATGTTTAGGGACTATCTCTTGTAAAGACTATCATCCGGAAGCAGACAATATTGTCATTAACCAGACCCTGCTTCAATCAGTCTGCTCCTGCAAGGAAGGCGGCTGATCAGAAAGGTTACCAGGAGGCCAAGGAGCTACAGGACCAGTATGGCAAGAACAGGTCATTATGTGCATATCTCTACAAAGTCATAGGGGCTCCACAAATCTGGCCAGGATGGGAAGGTGACAAGAAAAAACAGCGCTCCTCGAAAAGGCAATATTGAGTCTCATTTAGATTCTGCTAAAATGCACAAAGCGAAACGGAAAAAGGTGCTGTGGCTGGACAAAAACAAAATCAACTTTTGTGGGCACAATGCAAAACGGCAATAACCCAAAGCATCTTAGCATCCAGTGAGCAATGAGTAGCATTCCTACAGTAAAGCAAGTTAAAGGCAGCATTGTGCTGTTGGGGGGTAGACGAGAAAACCTGCTGCTCTCAGCCAGAAAGCTGAAGATAGGAAAATGGTTCACTTCTCAACATAATGACCCAATGCGCACTGCTTAAGGAATCAGACAGGTCTGAAGGACAAATCACTAATGTCCTTGAGTGACCTGGTCAGACCCCTGCTTTAAACCCGACCAAAGATCATTGGATCGACTTGAAGAATTCAGACTATTAATAGTCACCAAGTAGTTTGACTAAGTTGAAAGAATTCTGTGAAGATGAACTGAGAATACAATTGATATTTCGATCTCCCTCTCGATGTGCAAAGTCGGGGGAGATCCAAATAGCCTGAAGGCTGTAATTCAAGCAAAAGGTGACTCCACAAAGTATTAAACTCAAGGGAGCATTATCTTCCATTTTAATTTTTTAAGTTTTCTCTCAGAAATGTTCAATGTCTCTTTCACAAGGATATGATTTGTATATAGAAATACAATTAATGTTTTTGGGCGGTAGGTCAAAAAAGTTAAGATTTTGAATGGAGTGAGTGACTTTAATACCCACTTCATAGTTTTTTTCACAGTAGCACAGAAACAATTAGGGTATTTATCATGAAAATTATTTTAATGCAAACAACACATAAATACTTAGGCCTAATAACATTATTTCTCAAATAGAATCAGCTTCTAAAATTTATTTCTCTTCACTATTTCTAATCTTAGCACGCTGTTTATGACCATTTCTAAGCAAATCTGATCTTTTATAATTACCTTAAATAAATCATAATGTATCTTTAGTCATATCCACAGGTCAAGGCCTGCACACAAGGCTTCGCATTTGTGGATCAATGTTCAGAGAAGGGGAGAAAGTCAATTGATAAAGTAATTAATTTAGTCCACCTGTGCCTTATATCCAATCAAACCACAGAAGACAAGCCCAGTCCCCAACACTCTTCTTAAAACATGCATCTTAAGCCAGATCATTCCTATCTAAAGCCAAAACACGTTGTCAGGGACAAACAATTGCACCCTAAAACGATGCTGTGTAGTTCACCCTACAGACCCAAGGGGGCGAAAAAGGATTTCACGTGATTTTTGGAGGTCAGCTATCTTTAAACTCGCACTGCAACCTATCGCACGGATGTAGATGTCAATTAATCAGCTTAGCTGGCTTTCTCTGCAAAACTGTGACTGGATTGGAGCACATGCGCGACTGACTACGTAACGTTTCGATCGATTGTAGAGAGCGGATGGTCTCAAACAAAAGAAGTGGACACCAAATTTGTGACTGCCCGTCTGTACACAACGTGGTGGTCACCGCGGCGCACTGCATGCTGGGTAAACAAAGCCTTTTAGTCTTTTTTTCTCTCAGGTATACGATCCGCTTAAGACTCATGTAGGGCTGAGACTCGCATACGTAAAATAGACATAACTGCAGGTCATAAACACACACGAGTTATTCTTAGACTTTAAGAAGCTCATTTTGGAAGTTTATCTATGCATCCATTTTTAATGAGCTTATCCATATATGTCTAGAAATGACACGACATAATGCAGGATACACCTTGGCTGGAACCTCGCTACAGTGTAGGGCCGTCATTCACTAACACGGTAAGGTCAATTTAGAGCTGCCCACGCCTCACAACTGTAAGAGGAATGTCATCATGGTACAAGCAATAGGCCAGATAAGTGCTAACGGAAATAAAACATAGAAGGTGCCGGGATCAAAGGTTTACTCGCTCCATATAAGAACTCAAATATATGTTTTCAAGTGTTGAGGCGTAAATAAACATAAAAGCATTTTGTTGTTGTTTAGTCACGCAGTCGTGTCCGACTCTTCGTGACTCCATGGACCACAGCACGCCAGGCCGCCCTGTC
>JAACJT020000002.1:6308796-6334924 GCA_009936485.2 Gymnarchus niloticus | reverse complement strand
CTTAAACCACTCTGTTGTTCCATATTTGGTTCTGACTGTTGCTTCTTGACTCGCATACAGGTTCCTTAGGAGAGAGACAAGATGGTCTGGGACTCCCATCTCTTTAAGAACTTGCCACAATTTGTTGTGGCCCACACAATCAAAGGCTTTAGCATAAATAAAAGTATTAGATGCCCTTAAGAATGATCCATTTCCTGTGAAAGGATCCGGTGCTATATTTATCCTTCATAGGGCATATTAAGGTTTCTTTAGGTATTTATGTAAAGACGTAACTCCTGTTTATAAATTAGTGCACTTTAATTAGAAACACTCTGACATAAATTAGTAATATTTGCATTATGTATCTTATGTATAAATAAAATCTTGCCTGTAAGAATGCTATGCACATATGTAGAGGGTGCAATTTTATTTTTGCTCTACATATTATTCAAAGTGTGTAAGATCACATTTCTCTCCCATGCACTGTAATAATACTGAAATGATCCATTATATACCATATTATATCGAGTTGCCTCCCATCCCGTCTGCTTTCTACCGAAGCAGCATTGAGAGTGTCGTCATAAACTGCATTACAGCCTGGACAAGATCCTGTACTGCATCAGACCGCCAGTTCCTCCGACAGTTCATAAAAACAACAGAGACGTCTGTTGGGACCGCTCTGCCTTCCCTGCTGGATATCCACACTGGGCCCCTGTTTCCACAAGGATGACTAGCATGACTATAGACCCATTCCAGCCTGCCCACAGCCTCTCTGCCTCCCTGCCATCCGGAAGGAAGGTTTGCAGGCTCAAACCGAGACCGATCAGGCCTAACGACAGCTTTCTAATCCAAGGCTGTTTTAACACCACAGCTCCTCCTAATCCAGTGGTTCACAAACTTTTTCTGGCAGGCTCACCTTTACCGGATGAGAAGATTTCTGACAGTTAACAAGGTGTGAGTAAAGAGGTGCGAGTTTACAGTGCACCCCCACTCCGCTTCCCCATTTTGGAGAGTGCCCTCCTAATCTAAGACCATGTCTGTTAGAGGGAAATAGTTAGTCCATCTCCGGACTGAATTCATAACACTACATAATCAGCACACCAAAAAATTAAATTTTTACTTGGTCTTATTACACATTCCTCCCATCTGTTCAATAAACACCATTGTTTAATTGTACATTCTCCCATTTAACCAGGTGTTTCAACTTATTTTTATATGTAGGCCGAGTGTTTGTGAGTCCTGTCTTAGATTTATTGTTCGTCGATATGTTTTTGTCGTCAAATATCTTATGTTTTATTATAATGTCACTGCATTTTATTGCATTCTTCCATTTGCACTCAGACCAAAGAGAATCTGTATCCCAGACCTCAGACAAAGGGGATATTTTAGCTTTCCTTTGAGTATAAAATAACAGCACTCTGGACCCTCATATTGTCAATGGAATGTGAAAACAAAAGAAAGGAAATTGGTTTTTCAAAGATTAGATATGGCAAAATTCTCAAGAGCTGGATGACCGGTCATAGAACTTTTTATTATTGTCCATTTTTGAGCAAAATAACCAAAAACAACTGCAGTTTAACACTGGTCACTTTCCAGAAATTTCTTTTGCAGAAATTTACCTTGGCAATTTTAAGAGGAATGTTCACAGCTGCATGTTTAAAAATAAAGACAAAAGCCTAACAACCAACACATGCAAAAACAACTTAGCAGCTTACATAGGATATAAAAAGATAACCAGCATACATCTGCCACCAATGAATTACCCTATTTTTCCTGAAAAATCACAAATTCCTATAAACTTTCCTTGAAACTTGGATGATTGCATCTTACTAGAGCCGATAAGACTCATCTTATTGCTGCAATGTACTCTTCAGGAGAAGGGATCAAAAGAATACCACATACGGGGATATACTATGGAGCAACGTTGGCCCTCTTCCTTCGGCGCAGTGCCGGTGCTTGAACTGATGCCGCTTGCTTCCACCAAGAACAACTGGTCCTGGAATCGGCACCCAAAACTTGCTGCTCCGGATCCAGGAACCCATGATGTGAAGTGTTGAGGGCCAGGACAAACCCTAACCTAGGTTCTCCACCAGCAAACACTGTTTGTATGGCGTTGATCTGAATTTCTCACACTCTCTTTGAACTGGGTAAAGATGCTGAACGAGCTGCCTTTGGAATGGATTAAGGATGGCTTAATACCACTTTTTTTTTTTTTTATCTCTGGTACCAATAATACAGCCTTAATATCAACCAATACCTATGCCGATCCAAATCATGTCTTTCTTTCCACTTGACTCTTAAGCTATTGACATGCCATCTAAAAAAAAAAATTGCTCCGACTGTGAAACAAATACTCCAAACCCCATAAGGAATAATTATGAAGTGAAATGCCAGTTTGGCAACGTTAAGCAAGGCTTGCCAGTGTATCGTATCAATCAGGATTGCAAATATCGAATTATTTCATATTTGAATATTCAGTTTTTAGAAAATGGAAAAAATTGTGGAATTTATTAAAAACATGCTATGAAATTAAGATTAAGCCTACAGTTGTGTGTTATACGCAGGTGAACACTTACAATGATCATTTCCCAGAATTGTTTGCTTTCATTTCAAGAGAGCTGCATTGCAATGCAAAAGGGGGGGAATAAAAATCAGCATGTTATTAGAAGCCGAACACAATAATTAAATAAATGATGAACAAAGCAGGCTCATCATTAAATAAGGATTTTTAAATGGTTACTGCTATGATGTTAAATTGTTTTCTCAATAGCAGTACAGAGTGCAGCATCTCATCGTAATCATGTTTGTTGTTCAGTGAGAGCAATGTTGGTAAAGCTGCATCAAGCATCACTGGCTGGTACTGCAAACATGTCAAGTCTCACGTTTACCTGTAAGACTCAAGGTTTTCAGCATTTGCTGCTATCTCACGACTGTGCGCGCTAACTAAACAAAAACGTTCACTGGCACCACCCGATGCTGATATACGTATGTCAAAGCCGGCTCCACCCAGCCCACCTAACATTGGCAGTGAATTTTCACATCCAAAGTGGAGTCAGGTGCGGAAACGCAGGATGCAGGACGCTACGTTTGTCCGTTTAATCGGCGGAGCGGATCGGCGACATAGTCGCCTTATCATGACCGCAAATTTGGCCCTTCAGAGAGTGGAAACGCTGACAGTAGGCTCAGTTCCAGCACTGGCACCAACTGTGCGCTGGCGAAAAAGAGCTAGTGAAGACTTTCATCAATAAGTGAAGAGAATGTGCTACCACAGGGACAGTGCCAAGATCAGGACCACCCTCCAAATTTCATGGGCAGACAAAGAGAAAACTTATCAGGGATGCCACCAAGAGGGCTCCAGCAACATCAAAGGAGCAAAAGATCTTCCTGGAAGACACTGGTCACTCCTTGCATGTGACCACATCCTTCCATCCGTTTTCCAAACCGCATAATCCTATTCAGGGTCCTTAAGGGGCCTGGATCCTATCCCAGGTAGCCTTAGGGCAGAAGGCAAGGGGACACCCTGGATGGGGTGCCAACCCATCGCAGGGCACAGTCACATACAAGCTCACACAATCTGGACAACTGAGCCACGCCAATTAGCCTACAACATACGCATGTCATTGGACTGCGGGGAGGAAACCGGAGTACCTGGAGAAACACTGTGAAGCACGGGGAGAACATGGAAACTCCACGTGCACAGAGCCAGTGGTGGGGTTCAAACCTCCAACCCTGGAGATACAAGTGCTTACTACTAAACCACCACATGCTTGCGACTACAATCTCCCAAAGAGAAGATCCAAGCCCATCTAGATTTTGTTTAAAGTACATTCAATCACTGAAAATTGAAATTTTTGGCCTTAATTCTAAGAAATGCGTTTGGCATAAAGACAATATAGCTCCTCCTGCAAAGAACACCATACCTACTGTGAAGCATGGTGTTGGCAGCATTATGCTTTGTTGCTACTTCAGCTGGGACAGGGGGTCTAGCAAAGATAAATGAGGTAATAACGAGGAGTTTAGAACAATTAACTACCAGTGTATTTTGACAAAAAAAATTGCTGAAGAGTAATTTCATCTTCCAATATAATAGCAGACCCAAAGCACACGTCCGAGTCAATCAAGGAACGACTTCAAAAGAGGAAAAATACAGTCAGATGTAGTGGGCCAGTTAGAGACCAAACCCCCTCCCACAGAAAACTGGTGAAAGGATCTAAAGAGGGCTATTCAGAGGAGAGCTCCGTGGCAAGCTGAAGGACCTTTTTTTTAAGCGAAGAATAATAAAACTCCCAGTCCAGTTGTGCAAAGCTGATAAACTCTGTGTATTAGTCTCTTGGTTGTAATGGATGCAACAAATGCAAAAAGTGCTTCCATAAAGTGTAAGTTGGGGAGTGTGCACACTAATGAAACTAGGCTTTTTAATTTCATTTATTCTACTTGTCTATTTGCTTCTCTCCTGAATTCTGTTGGTTGCACAGTCAAATAACATATGGAAAAATGTCTGACATAAACCTGAACTCTGCAATCGCATCACAAAAACCTGCAATTTTCAGCAATGAACAAGACGGCACACTGACCTTCTCCTGAGATGCACCGGGGTGTTGCAGGGCTCCCCCAGGAACCTCCTCTGATTTAAGGGGGCTGTTGGTGGCCGCCTATTGACTGCGATTTCCCATGGTCGCATTGGTGACGTCGTGGGGACGAGTCACACTCAGGAGCAGCAGAATAACGGTGCTTGAGGCACTTGAGTCTCTGAGCCTCAGATTGTCTTCACTCTGCGTTCAGAATAAAAGTCACTTCAGGATGTTGCCTCTTTGCAGGTATTCCTCACCAATACATTGAGGGTCATTACACAGCATTCAGGTTTAAACAGAAATCAATAAGCATATCTGAATAACTAAAACATTACTCAGAATTACATGCACATTCTTAGGAAAAGATGGAAACATTAGGGCTAACGAGAATCTAAAAAAAAATTACACTTTCAATATATTTTACTTATTAACTCAGGCACAGAACACAAGAACTAAGTTTCAAATTTGTTTACTGGCAGCCTCGGTTTTTAATATACTGTACATTTTGATGCATCGCAAAACTGTGCAAAACTTAACTTGTATTTATACATATTAGCCTACAAAATCTGTGCCCCAAAATTTAAAGGACATAATTATATTACTTTGAAGTGTCAAGCATAAGCATCTTATTGCTGGTTGTTGATCTGAAAATGGGTCCTGATATTATATCCCTTTTTTAACAAAAATATAAAATATATAATACAAACACAAATGGTAGGTAGTTCTTAAAAAAAAAAAAAAAAAAAAAAAAAAACTGCACCTATAACACATAATTAAGCATTACTAAAGATGTTGCTCAGGTGATTTCATTTCTTGAAATTAATCTCTGGACTTTTAAAAATGTAACTAGACCTCGTGGTAACCTGACAGCATCTAGCTTCGTAAGCTTCAGTAATGTGCAAACAGTTGAACCATGTCATAACCTTGCCCCTAGCAGATGGCTGGAATATAAAATCACTCTTAGTTGCTCTCATTATTTCTATTTGACCTCAAAATACATCTATATAAGAACCTTATGTTCCAGAGAGAAAAATCACCTTGTAAAGCAAGTTTGTTCAGATTTGCTCTCAATATGAGCTCCAGCCAAATTAATATATGCACAAGTTATAGAAGGGAAACAGGAGTTCAACAAACATTTATCTGAATCAAGAAAACCACAAAACACCAAGAATTAAACAGCAAAACAAAGACTACCACAAAAAAAAAAAAAAAAAATCACAAAAATTCAAGCATTATTCAAATGTCTCAGTAAAACAAAAAACAGACATGTCAGATATAGGCTTGCTAGTGCTACTATGTGAAATTCAGTGTAAGCATGACATTAGCCCAGCACGGGCTCAGAATAAACACTGATGGACAAGTTAAATAACAAATTTAGGTCCTAAACACTGAAATATGAGGCACCAGTATAGGATGGACAGTCTCATGCTGACTAGAAACATGACAAACAATGATCCTTAAAACACACTTGAAAAACCATCATACCAATCATATACTCTTGTATTAAAAGGCCATTTCAATCCAGTGGAAGGGCAGACAGCCAGTGTTTTACCATTTAAATAGCTGTATTAACGAATACATCTGTTTTGCCAACTTATTTTAATGAGCAACAAATTACATCATGCTGGGATGGGAGGTTTTGAAATCTGATTTGCAAAAGGCCAAAAAACCTCAAATGAAATTCATCAGAATAATTATGAGGTAATCATAATTCCGAGTGCTCAAGGGACAACAGAATTTCATTTAGCACCACAAAGCAGAATAAACGTTTTACACAATTGACCAATTGATTTTCAAATCTAAAATCACGATAGTCTAGACAGGACAATATGCGGCACAAAAACCAAAAAAATAATGTGTGATATTCATCAGTATTCATCAGTTCACCCAGTCGAATACCAACAACTGAAAAGAACACTCGGTTGCAGAGGCGATGGAAAGCGTGGTTATAAAGTGTAACCATAAGTGACCACACTGTTTTTTAGGCATGGCGATTGTAATCACATTAAGATGGAGTGAGTATATTATCGATATGTCTAATCTACATCTGTACACAGGCAACTTTAAAACCAGCAGGACATTTTAGAGATTTAGAAGTTTTCATCCTCATACACATAACAGGAGAGATGTTCTCCCGATGCCTAACGAAAACGAGTGACTGGGCGTCTACCGAGGCAGCGCTCCGAAAGTTCCACAGCTGTCCTGAATAGCTGAAGACCTCAACCTCTTTTGCTCCAGTTACACGAATGCGCCAGCGAAGAAAGGCGGTAAGGATGAGCAGCAGCTTGCAGTACGACGAACGCAACGACGTGTATACACGATCTCTCCGTAGCAGCATCGAGGGGAGGACGCTGTCGCTTTAAGAGCCAGCAGGAAGGCTCGGCCGAGCCATGTGCGTCTCGAGCCGAAACAAAGCAATAACAAAGAAAGCAGGCGCGCGACACTATTTATTCACACATGTCGTGAAAAATGGCCCTTTTTCGGGGGAAATAAACTAAACCCCAAGTGCTTTCTGCATATAGCCAGTCCAATCACACTCTTTATCAACGATACTAACATACAATTTAGGGCGATATCCCCTCATGCTATTAGCAATCTTAAACAAAAGGCACTCCGGCCAGCGCACGTGCCGCGCCAACAAAATTGAGTCCGTCTTGTTAATTGTCCGATTAATTTCCGCATTTATTACGGCTGTATCAAAATAACCGAAATCACAACATGATAAACACATTTTCTTCAACACCCACCCGAAACTACTGCTAATCCCTTTTTTTTATGGAAGTTGTGTATGATATACTCACCCTTGGATTAGTTCCGGAATATACGTCATATATTTAAATAAAACAATATATCCATCAATTTAAAAATGCTTACGTGATATAGTTATTGTACTACTTTCCCGTTACAGCTTGCTAAATATGTAGCATTTTGGCTTTAGCCTTTTTATGGAACTAGCTGATTATTTGAGCGGACGCAACACTTCTCAGACAGTGAGCAAGTAAGCCAAACAAACAAGCATGTTCTTTTTGTCCCAGAAAAGTTGGACGAACAAATACCGATCTTGCAGCTTCTTTGTTTGCCTTGTTTTGCATTAGCAGGATTAAAAAAAAAAACAACAACAACAAAAAAAAAAAAAAACCCGACAGTTGACCAAGCTAGGCACTTCCCTATCGGCTGCTTCTCGGAAGATGCTCTAAAATGTAATCCTGATACATTACATTAACAAAAGATAGGGTGCAGCTCGCTGGTTTCTTGCACGTTGCCAAACAGTTGCCCAACTGGTAATCCTTGAATTTTTTAGTTGTGTATTCCGAAAACAATTCACAGCATTGTTTTGCGCGTGCAGTTGCCAGCCATGATCACGGGTACACCCCCACTGCAGACGCAGGGTGGCTGTGACGTCATGCTCACGCTGCGTAAGCACCAACTTCGGAGCCTCATAGAAATTTACACACGAACTAGAAGCCGAAACTAAAACTTCAGGATGCTGGCATCAGAACTATCGATGTGATAATACTATGCATCCCAGAATAAATGACAGCGACGTGATATATACAGTATGTCAACTATTCAATTCATTAGTGTCCTGCTTCCATTCGTAGTTGGCTAGCTTTATTTCAAAAGCCGACAACAACCTAAGAAAAATACAAAAAAAAGTTTCAATTGACCCAACAGATTGATATGTACGTTCAATTAGATAAATGTACCCTAAACACAAAATATTTACATTTCCACATTAAGTTAGCTTTAAAAAACGTGATATTAGAAGAGGGGCCGCACAGTGCTTCAGTGGGTAGTACTATTGCCTCACACCCCTAGGTTTCGGGCTCCAAATATCACCTCTGCTCTGCGTGTGTGTGGAGTTTGCATGTTCTCGATGCGTTGTGTGGGTATCCCATCCAGAGTGGGCACCAGCCTTGTACTCCATGCTACCTGCAGTAGGCTCTAAACCCCCTATGAACCTCACCAGGATAAAGCAGTTAGAAGATGGATGGAATATGTGGTGCAGTAAACGCAACGCTAAATTTTTAGTATACCATAAAATGTTAAAGCCACTATTTTTACTATGTAGCATTACACTATCACACAAAATGTTTCACAAAGCGGAATATAATTTCATTTGTTGAAAATTAGTCAACTGGAGACTCAGGTTGTCTCAACTAAAGTCGCAAACCACATCTATAGCAGTGCTTCTATTTCAAAAGAAAAAACCAAGTCTCTCTGTACATGTCACTATTTCCTCCCCTAAGTAGCATTATGAGAGTGTATTCATGATTTGTGGTTAATTACCCATCATAGAGTAGTAATATATAGTAGTAACTTTTTCTACCATATTTCTCTAGCATTCCGAAATAGCTACTGCATCAGCACTGCTAAAAGGTACACATTACTTATTGATTATAATACAACAACAGTTTATGAAGGACCTAAAATTACAAGCCAAATGACATACTATACCAGAAACCTGTGTCTAAAGAAACTTTTTTTCTCGTCTTGCAAATGCACAAAACAAGCTGTGCAGAAATGTAGGCAAATGATTATGCTTTTTTGTCTACATCACTGCCTCTTAATGAATGTAACATACAAAGACGAGAAACTGGCACGACGATCAGGCTACTTTTCTGCCATGCAACAGCCACATATTCAGTTCTTCTCACCCACCAGTCTTAATCTGGCACTCCCCATTCCATCTCCACTCAAAACCAAGGAGCCTTAAGATAATAAAATCGTCTGCTTGAGCAAACAATAATGGCATTGTCTACAGAACAACTGCAGTGAGAGTACTATGTTAGTCATGTTGCCAACTAGCCTACCTTTAGATGCTCCACAAATGTGTTTTGACTATAAATTCCTAGAACACCCTAGTACTAGTTATGCAATAATTTGGTAAGGTTATACTTAAAAACAGCCAGTCAATTAAAACTTTAGGCCTACATTTTTGTCATTTATCTAATTTGCTAATTATCAAGTCAAGCAAAGTTTCCTAAATTTTAGAACTCTTGAATTCATTATGATAATAAACCGTTTCTGAATTTGTTCCAGCTTACTAATTTTCTCATTAATAAAAGTCATAAAACAGCAAGATATTCAACTAACCAACTACTTTCACACCAAAAATTTCATTTGAGTCACTATTCTGGTACAAGGTGTAGAAACTTGACCATTTTTCATGTATGAACCATTCCCTATTTTAAACGAATACAAGTGATTACTGGTTAATGAGAAAGACTGACAGTTCATATCGACACTGTACTAAAAAGACATAGGCCTATCTTCTATTGATACCAACCAATTATAAAGGCTATTGGAAATGGCTTCTAGAAGAGCCATTTGAAGAAAAAGATGACATTGGTCCTTTGTAGAAGAATGACAATGCAAGTTTGGCCCTTAAGCACTGCAGATTCCAATTAAGCCTACAATTTGAAAAATGAACTAATAAATAAGAGTACCTTTAAGATGAAAGGCCACACAGTTCTATTATGTACAAATGCCAGCAGAATGTTAATTAAATGATATCCTTAAGTGTATAGTCATTCAGCGACAGTAAACAGAGTCTGTGACTTAGCTTCCTTTATTCTGTCATCGCTCTCTTTAGAGAAGCCTGGCATAAAACATTACATTGGTATTCATTTACAAATTCTTGCACAACCTGGAAAGTCCTTTACTGAACTTTTATTTTTACTTTTTCATACAACTTAATTTTACTGAACAAAAAACTTTTGAATTTTCTTTCATTTGAACAAGCTTCATAAGGAATTTTCATTACTTATTTAATTAGTAATCTCTTTAGCCTATTGCTTCCATAGGACATTAATGTAGGCCATCATGTCTCTCCATTTTGTTGCCAAATCTGAGGCAGCTTCTACAACTGTTGCTAGGAAAGAGGTAAAAGCATTTTAAGATGATATTTACAAAGCGCTGGAACTGAGAAAGAAAAAAAAAACATTTTTGTTCCTCCTATTGCACAAATGTATTTCACATTTCATTAATTCATTCGTAAGAAGTCATTATTTTGTGGAGAAGAAACATGAAAAATTAAGGTGCTACATGAGGTGGACATTGACTTCTAAGCCAACAATAAACGTAAAATAAATAATGCAAGCTACTATTTCATGCAGAACAGTTCTGAACAAAATACCAAGAGCATTACAGAGCAAGACCTTGTGAAGCTTACAAAAGAAAAATGGAATGCAATTCCACCCCACCACCACCAATCATTAGATAATATCACATGCATCAAGAGGAAACAGGATTGCATGATGTGCCTCTGGACAGGCGCATGTTTCTTCTTTTTTTTTTTTCTTTTTTTTTTTTATTTTTCCTGAAACTGAATGTGCCATAGACTGCCATCTTGCAATTATTCTCCATTTTGTATGCTAAGTTAATAGAATTTGCATATCAGAATGAGCATAACCACACCTGAAATGTATTCTTGGTTGTCTTCTGTCACATGATCAGCCAGTTAAACATACTCCTACACTGGGACACTCATTTTAAAACCGACCCCGATATTTCTAACCCTCACTTTTCAAACCCCCCCGCAGAGAAAAAGACGTTGAAAGACTGTCAAATACAACTGCAAAAGTTGATTTGGTTGCAGTTTTGATTAGGATACATCTTTCACAGTCTTATCTAATAATCATACCGTACATGCATACCATACTCAAAGCTATCTTTCTAAAACAATAAAGATTATGTGCCGTTTCTTTTACTATGTTCTGCTACTGGCTCCACACTGTGCTCCTCTAATACTTTTGTCTTCCATTACAGTTTACCCAGCTACAAGATAGGAGGGGCACTAATGAAATCCCTATATTGATCAATGTCTATTAAACAAGCGTATCAACGGAAAACTAAATGTGGGTAGTTTAAGCAAGAACTTCTTTGCCGAGTTTACCTACGTTGTCCAAGACTGTTTATAAGAAAGTGTAATTGCCCCATGTCAGAACTATGAGGTACACGCCTGTTTAAGTTGAATTCAAGCAGGAAGTTTTTGTAACAACTTCACTGCTGATGTGAAAATAGTCTTTAAAATAATCTAAGGCCTAACCAGGAACCAGGGACACACAACGGATAAAGTAGGGCCAGTCAATCCTAGGGAACTCACATAGATATACACAATCATACTAAGAGACTTCAGTTTACCATGAAATGTAGGGCTTATGTCTCTAGAATATGCCCCAAATGCAACCAATAACCCTGAAATAGTTTAAAGCAACAACGACATCTACTTTGCAATCACTGTAGTAAATGCATTATTGTAAACTTCTCTGTAAGGTTATTTTGTCCATTGTAATAGTCATTTACTGGTACTGGTCCATGATTTATGTATATAAATATGATCATAGATATCAGTTGGTTCACATATTAGTTGGTAAAGCTTAAATTTATGGTATGTACATAGTGTCTGAGTGATTTAATTTCCAGTATAAATGTCAATACAATAATAGTAGCGGTATTTCAAAGTAAAACTGAACAAGCAGACATGATTTGACAGTTCATAACAGAGGGAGGGTTCTATACATGGCCCAATTCAAGGTAAAGGTTTTCAGTGCAATTTTTTTGTACGGTTTTGTTCTACTTAGAATAACAGGAGTTATTGCATGTTACTGCTAACTACTGGAAAGTTAAACTGAATGTTATAGAAATCCTGTGGGTCTAATACAATAAAGAACTTACATCACTTGCAATTTAACATATACAAAGTTACATAAAAGAACACTAAATTTATTCCACCCATATTTAGGAAAGTTGTACTGCATCAGATAGAAATACCAATGAAAAACATATATAACTAGCAAAGGGTACAGTCTGCTCTTTTCCAGGTATTTTGATGACTGTACACTTCTGTAAAAACGCGTGTGCAACTACTAAAAGAGAGTAATTATTATAATCATTCAGTCTAGAAGTGACTTTCGTGAATGGACAGGTGCTTATGTCAGAAAGTCAAATTAACCTTACATATTTAACAATCATATACAAATATACATAAATATTATAAATACCAAACCAAATACTAATTCATAAACTTGTCATTTTATTTTTCTTTCCTGTACTGCATATACACGTAGCTTGTCATTAAGAATTCGCAGAATTAGAAGCTACACGTCACTGTTTGAAATAAGTTAGTAGGAAAGATGCTTTTATTCTAAAAAAAATAATAATAATAATAATAAAGACTGAAGCGACACAGTGTGAAATTACTTATTTGTACATTGCATGTTAAAACGCCCATACGTACTTATGAGGATCTTTATCGGTATCTTTAAGAAATTAAACTGCAATTTCAAGAAATGGAACCGGTGCATCTCCAAGTGGGTCATTACATGGAGAGGAGATGAATCAAAAAGAGAGCGGATCATATCATTAGATCAGACAGACAAATACATCTTACTGTTAATCAGGCTCCTGGCTCAGAGCACAAGTACTGTCAATAATGCAGACAGGATAACCTCATTCCAAAGAGAAACAGCACGTCCTTCAGAATAAAAAACCTATATAACCTATATAAGTACCCCCCCACCACCACCGCCACCCCCCCGTGTTGATGTTTGAACAGATATTCCTGCAGTGTCACTTATGCATTGCACTGTACATTAGTACTTACTGATCAGTCATTCAACACAGGGCTGGTACACAGACACTGGACACCAGCGCCCTATTAGTGTGTTATTAGCACGCCTTCGTGCTGTTACACTTTTAAAAACATATAAAAGGGCCCCAGAGCCTCGACATTGTGACTGAAGCGACGATGTGCATGCTAAAAGGGCTGCTGAGCCCCCCATTCGGAATGAGGAACGACGATATGGAAGAGATGAGTGGAGGAGATGAGTGGAGGAGCCGGAGTGGGGGGCTCGTTTCGACAAAGAGGCGAAGGTAAACATCACAGCAGAGCCCTGCTAAGAACAAGGAGGGGCTCCGGGGCCAGCAGACGGCCACACGAGCCGAAGGCAAAGCCTTCAAACACCGCATCACTACCTCGCAGTACGGGGCGGAATAAAGCAGGCGTCGACAGGAAGGAAAGCGCAGCTCGGGGTCGGTTACCTGATTGTTAATGTGCAGGCATCTTTCACCGCTCAGCCCCTTAATTCTTCACATCTCTCTCACATTTTCAGTGCATCGCTCTTATCTTTGCGCCGCTCCTGTAAATGGAACATTCCGTGGATTTCACCACTGCCGACGTGAGAGGTACGCACATTTACGCCAGCATCCAAAAAAAAAAAAAAATAATGGCTACCTACGTTCCATAAAATAACCGTATTAGAGAATGTATTTATAATCTAACGTATTACGATCTAATAGCTGGCCAAGACTCCGTTGCCCGAGCGTAGACATGTTTCCCGTGGCGACGGTTTTTCAGTTTCACCTTCGTCGGTGGAAAGTGGAGAGAGCCGTTATGGCAGGGTTACCGTAAAGCTTGTATTAATGCGACGCCGATCCCAATGTCATGTTTCGGTTATCAAGAACAAATTCATGCTAGTGGGTCAGTTATTAAAGTATTTATATAAAAGCCTCCGAGAACATCTTTTTTTTTCTTTTTGTTTGTCAGATTTCTCCCCGCAGGCAGCGCAGTTCATGTCAAATCGCCTCTGCTCTTCCCATTTCTGACTTATTTATCTGTCGTTCGGTACAGTGTGCACAATATCAGCCGCCTTCTATGCACACCGCACCGAGAAGCACTGAGGTCATTCGTTTTCGGTTCTATTACGCAAGCGCCCGTAGAACCGCAGTATTTATGTGGCTGCTGGCATTTTAATGAAACTGCTTTCTGATGTGAAATATTTTACGTATCTCATGGCTGCATATGTATTTTGTCAGCTTTATTAACATGTCTATTTAAAATATTATAAATATTTCTATTGCTGCAGATTATCTTGTGCATACATGATGCCAAAAACATACCTGGGTCAATACCTGGAATAATAATAATAATAATAATAATAATAATAATAATAAATGCGTATTCTGACATACCAACGGTCTGGCATGCATTGAATCCCAGGCATGAAGATTTCATTTCTATATTCTAGATATTTAGCGTTTATATATATTCATGTGCACGTGAACATGCACATGAATATACAGTCATGATTGTTGGGATATATGTATACTTCTATCAAAAAGGCTAATTTAACGTCTCACGGAAAAGTTATGAAATGCATTTCAAATTGCTTAAAGCTGGCTGGTTGACTTAGACGTTTTGCTATTCCTTGTATGACCTTTTGAAGCTATGTGCAAGCATCTTAAGTGAACTGAGTCTTCAAAGTAAAGATTGATTTGTCAGTTTATAAATTATAAATTACATCTCTAATTACTTTTATTTTTCTGTTACCATGTTATCAGTGACATTACAGCCTTCCCATGTATAGCTACATGCAAAATAAACACATTAACAAATGAGTTAAAAGTGATTAAATGCATAGATAGTTTTCAGTATACCTGTATACTTATAGTCCATAATGAGCAACATGTAATATTGTGGATTAAAAATTATTACACCCCCTTTAACAATTTTCATATTTTGTTAACCTAAAGCATAGATTTAAAGGACAACAAATACTGAGAATACTGAGAATAGCTAATTCCAAAATGAAAAAATAGTTCTTGAAATTTGTGTACATTAACTAAAAAAATTAACAAATGAGATGCCATGTTTTATAAGTATGTAACCCTTTTAATATAGTAAGATCATGTAAACTGTCACAGAAATAAGCATTTGCTTTCACGAATCACATATCTTAATTGTTCAGGGAGGTGTATCTGTTGTGCCTCTCCCTTGGGCACCACTAGAGGGCAGCCTACCTAATCCACCTACCTGACTACTTTCACCTGTGTGCATGCCGCTCCCTCACCTACTCTCTTAGACCCCCTCCGTTTCCTTGCTTTTTTTTCTGTCACCTCCAGTTGCTCTGTGTCTCCTGCCCTGAGTTGCCTTTCTGCACCCTGTTCTGGTTCCCTGTCAAGCCTGGTCCAGCTCTTCCCTGCCATTGTCTCCGATTTCCAGCAATAGGCTCTTGGATCACATCTCTGCGATCAGATCCAGTACCAGCCTTAATGAATGGATACATATCAGTTTTGCCATTTTAAACCTTTCAAAGTAAAATAGTTTCTTTGCATTCATATGGTTTGTTCTGTGCTTTAGATCAGGGCAAATTAGGCTATTTAAATCGATGAAATTTGCAGATTGTACACAGAAAAATGCTAAATCTTTGGAGGGGGGTGTACTCTTTTTCTGTTCACTGTATTAATGGTTCTTTATGCAGATTATTGAGGCATACCTGGGAGTTAAAAGTTTGTTCAAAGACTGCATTGGTATTGTGTTGAAGCAGTCTTCCCTGACTTCTTTTGTTCTTAAACTTTATTTATTAAGATTATATGGACTTTTGGAAACTGGTGCATCACAGGTGTGTTCAACCTAATAAAGAAAAATGTTTCTGTTTCCAGTGCTTAAACTTTGTAAGAGGTGTACTGCAAAGCATGTGGTAAGATGTAGCATGGATTTGGAATCCACATGTCTCTCCTACTTATTTTCAGTAAGTATTAGATAGAAATTGAAATTAATAAGAATTGTGTAAACATTTTTAATAGGTAAAAGAAACAACCAGAGCTATGTTGTTTCATGAATTCAGGGATGGGGGTTTGAATCCCAGCTTGAGGTGTGACTGTCTGTGGGTGTAGCACATAGTTCCCTGCACTCAAGAGCGATTCTGCAAAAAAGTTTGACTCGTATGAAATTACTCAAATCATTTAGTTACAGTTATTGCAAGTAAAGGTGCTACCATCAAGTATTGAAACTATGAAGGCAATAACTTATTCACATGGGTGAACCGTGTGTGTGATAACTTTGTTCCTTAAGTAAAGAAATTAGTATTTTAAAAACTGTATTTTGCATTCACCTAGGTTAGTTCTGTCTTGTATTGCATTTTGTCTAAAGACCCAAAGCCATTAATTGCAAAAAATATGTACAAATACAGGACATAAAGCAATATTCAGTGATATCCTCTTCATTAATACCCTGTACATGTAATGAAGAAGATGAGGTTGCTCAGTGAATAGTTCTCTGGCTTCCATCCTCTTTAATAATAGATTTGATTCTGTCCAATAGCCCACAACAGGCAACATTCTTGGGGTAAAACACTACACTTCTCTCCTGAGAAGTAAAGGACGGTTGTATTTATTTTATTTTACCATTCTCTTTGCTGTACATAATGATGCCACAAGGGGGAGCAAATGTTACGTCTGCACCAACGCTCTGGCACTCCGGGGACCCGGTGTGCTGACCGGGGTTTAGTGTCTGCCCATCGTGTTCCCTCGTTTCCTCGCCGTGTTTTCCAGTTGCCATTGCTCTCATGTGTTCCATCTGCGTCTCATGTTATTCAAGTCAGCATCCCTCCTCTTGTTTTTTGCCACGCCTTTATTTGCATCAGGAATAGTCTTGTTTGTTTGCCTTATTTGTGCCAGTTCTTTTTGTTAGCACCCTAGCTGTACCCTAGTCCCCGTGATCCTGTTCATGCCTCATCTTCCTTTGGGTCCATTGCCTTGTTTACAGTTTGTGTTCAGATTAGACAGATGTGGTTGTTTTGTTTTGTTATTAAACCCCTTCATAGTTGCAACTGCATTCTCTTCTCTGTTGTCTCTTGGCCTTGTACTCCATATCCGGTGACAGCTGTCACTACAGAAGTGTAATGAGACTGATACCCTGGAGTCCTATGCCTCTGCATCCAGTCATGGCTTGACTGTCCAAATAGTATATGCCAACAGCATTAAGACATCTCTCGCACTGCTCTTCATTTTGCTTTGTTTAATAGTCAGACATCTTTCCCACAAATCGGTATGCCCTGGTTTTGTTCCTTTACTCCTTAGATATTTATTGATGTTTTTCCATATCATCTCACACCCATGACATCTCACAGTTTTTGAAGGATATGTCCTCCCCCCCACACCTGCCGCTCGCACAAATTTCAGGGCGCCACCCTCCGCTTGCACAGATTAATCTTGTTATTCTGAGTGTGGCTGGGTTGACATGTACATGTATTTGTGATTTTTTTTACTGCTGAGTCTACTGGGCCAGCCGGTGGCAAAACTTGAACCAAAACTGAGACCATTAGCACTACCCACGTCCCCAAATGACCAAACACTCTTTGGTAACTGTGTTTGGAAAAGTAAACTGGATCAATGTGATTGAACGTATCTGAAGTGTTTAATTAAATATAAATGTTAAAACTCTGCACACTGTACTCGCTTTGGCAGTGTCAAAGCTAATACGGGGTTGTCTGCAAACCCCAGCAGTGAGTATAGTATGTTAGGGTGTCCATGACTGTGCCCTGTGATGGGTTGGGACTCTATCCAGGGTGTCCCCTGCTTTGTGCCCTAAGGCTGCCTGGGATAGGATCCAGGCCCCTTAAGGACCCTGAATAGGATTAAGTAGTTTAGAAAATGGATGGATGGGTGAATTCATTTACAATACAATAGTCCTAGTCAGTTTATTCAGCCAAAAAGATAAAATGACCATCCTTTCTGACATAATGTGACAGTAGAGGAGAATTTCAAGTGGGACTGACTTATTATTTACACAGTATATTCTGTATAAAACATTTAATGCAAGCCAGGGAGATATTCCAGAATGCAATCTTATCATATCCTATAGTCAAATCTGAATTGTGACTGCAGAAACCTGAAAGCCCAACTTCGGGATTTGTCGAGATTCAGTTTTCTCCAATCAAAATTCAGGTTTGTTAAAGGATACGTTATATCTGCTTTCTGGACTACCTCCCAGGGGCCAAATTTATCAAGATTGCATAGAATGAGCTCAAAATTCAGTCGTATGCATGAAATTCAAAACAAATGTTAATTATTTGATTTTAAATGCACTTAAAAACCATTGTGTTTGTGTTGTGGATTTCTAAGAGTAGCATGTTTTAGTGAACGTTATTGTTTTTTTTATTGTGTCCCGCTTTCTTCAGAAGAGCCCCCTCTTCTGGTTGTATTCAATGGGACAGCGATTTAATTCTAATAACCTTAATCTTAGGTACAACAAAAGATGTACAAAGTCCTGAGTTCGTTAAACAACAGGCGTTGTTATCAGTTAAAGCTTCTTCATTTGTTATTGTGGTGCAACAGTTTTGTTTTTCTATAGTTAATTCCATCCATCCATCCATCCATCCATCCATCCATCCATCCATTTTCTCTTGCAGGGTCACAATGACCTCGAAGCCAGACTGGAGTGAACATGTTAACAGTAAATCCCAAATTTTCAATATTATGTATATAATTTTTAAATTACAAGTCAAGAAATGAAATCACATGATGGGTAACTCAATTTAACACTATAAAAGGTAATTAAACTATGATAGAAATGCAGCTAGGGTTAACATCCAATGAGGGACCAGCAACAAAGTGCAGGTTAGAACTGGATTAAATAGAAGGTCCAAACCACAAGTTGCATTTCTGGAATAAACGGTACATGACATGGGCATTACAAAACAGGTGTTGAAAAATTGATAAAGTGGCAATAGAAAATGACATGCAAAAGATGCATAAATCTACTTAGGAAAAAATGTACTTTGGCCTATGTCTATGTCATAAAGTATATTTTGACACTGATTTTGTTTCCATTGAACAGGCAGGCTGGTGTAGGAACACGGATAAAAAAAGAAAACATATGCTCTTCTCCAGGCGATATCCATACTCTCCCTTACACTCCCTACAGCTCCCGAGAGGCTTGCTATGAAAGAGAATGAGAACCACTTACAGATGAACCTCTCTATTATGCTTTTATATAACTTTATTTTTGGAAGTCACAAAAAGCAGTGATGAATCTTTGATAGCATGTAACTTCTGTTATTCTGTCTATGTTAAAACTTTCTTAGTTTCTAGGTTGAAAAGACAAAACACGATTAAATGGCACTAAAAAAAGTGAATACCAGAAATTAACATATTAATGCTATTTTTTATGATTCTCTAGTACTATCCACACCAAAGGAAAGTATCTTTGAAATAATTCTTCATTATATGAGTGGATATTAACATTTCATTAATTTTAGAGTAATCATCAGCTTTTTAAATGTTCATTTTCCTTTAGTAACAACTGGGGCACTACTGAAAAGCTGGTCAAGCATCCTGAGTACCTATGATTGATAGGATTGGGGAGCTTTTGTTGCTGTAATCCAGGCAGATTCAATTACAGTTTTTGTATATAGCGCCCTTCACAACACAATTGCCCCAAGACACTTAACAGGAGGGTGTGGCAATACATTGTTACTTCCATGGATGCTAAATGGTCAGTAATACAGAAACAGAAAAACGGAAAAGAAGGAAATAGGTCTAAGACAACAGGCATAGTGGTCTGGTGAATTTCTGTATGCCTTGTTGACATTGCTGCCTGGATGATGACTCGTTGCCTCCAGCTGAACCTTCCAAACACTGAGCTTCTCACATTTCCAGCCTACCCTGGGTAATGATAGATGACCAGCTGTCCATTGCTGACCACATTTTAGCAAACTTCTGGTCCTGCAGGTTTACGCTTTTATCATAAGGAAAATTAAGCTTTATTTGTCAAAATCTGCAACTCAGCTACCAGTCCTGGCACTTGTCATCTCATTGTTAGACTACTGTAATCCTGTACTGTAATTTCTTACTGGCTGTGCTTGCTGTTAAGCCACTCCAGATGATTCAAAATGCAGCACCTTATATGGTATTCAACCAGCCCAAAAGCTCCCATGTTTCCCCTCTCTCTGTCTCTCTTCACTAGGTCCCTATCAGCTCTCACATTAAGTTCAAGTCCCTGATGTTGATTTTTAGAACCATCAAAGCACTGGCACCTACCTCCATTGAGTCACACATCAAGACCTGTACTATGTCATCCTCTCTTCATTCAGTGAACCAACCCTGCTTGGTAAACCCATCTCCACATGAGAATTTCTCACTGTGGACAATTCTCATGTGACGTCCCTTAATGGTAGAATCTACATCCAGTCCAGTCAGCAAAGTCCCTATCGATCTTCAAGAAGCCACTTGAAGACTCATCTCTTCTGGGAGTACTTCTGTTAACTCATCCATTGACTGACCATTCCTGTCACTGACTGCCCCTTCTTAATGCTCATTTCTACTGAAGTTTTTGGACCCCCCTGTGAAGACCTTAGTCATGGTTCTTTGATATGAAAATCACTTTGATATGTGTACCGTACTATGAAAGATGTTATTTAGCTCTTGCACCAGAATAGCTTGCACTTGTTGCTGGTCTCTTTTTGGACACTCAGGCTAGCTGCTATATGTTCTGATGTATTTATTATGCCGCCAGGGTAGGATACATAACAAACAACAACCGGGTCCGTAAAAACACCACACACAACTAACAATCTCCACAAGCGCTGTACAATTTGTTGTGTTAAGCCACCAATGTACTACATGTATAACATACACAGGTATATAATACAAAATGGTCCTGCCACATCTCCAGGGGCAAGCCAGGCCAAAATAACAAACAAAATCCCCAAACTGCCTCCACCCAACACACCTACACTTAGCTACCAAAAGAAAGAAGAGAAAAACAAATACATACACTAGCCTATCTACCTGACTACACCAAAAACAGGAACGAAAAAGGTATACAAACAAAACAAAAATTTTATGAGGTTATTTCCATATCACTTAGTTTACTGATAGTCTAAAGGTTTCCTTATCTATCTATTAAAAGACACATAAATGCGGAAGAGGACGCAGCTCAAAACAATTGCAGCAGTACTGAATAATCTTAATGAATGCAAAAAACATTTTCTACTTGCAATGTAAAAATGTCATACAACTTTTACTCAATGACTGGTTTCAAGCACATTGTCTCATTGTCTCTTCATTTAGTTTGTGAATATTAAGTATACTGGACAACACATTTTTCACAGGTTTTGCTTTCTAAAAAATTTTTGGTATCATGAAGGAATTTGGAGAAACGACATGAACTTCAATTGAATTTATTGTGTATAATCACATCATCACAACATTAGTTCAATTGAGCTCAATATGTTTTGCTTCTGATTTTTGTTCATGCTCAGCATCTTTCGTTTTCCAACAAAGTCAACCTTAATTGATGGATTCCAGCTGCCCTGGTAATGCTTTTCCGTCACAGCAATGTTCTGGTGAAACCTTTTCCCATGTTCTTCATTGAGTGTGCCAAGATTAAGAGGGAAGAAGTCCAAGTGAGTGAGAAAAATCAAACCTCCACCATTCCTATTCATCACTTTCACACAATTTTTCATCAGTCTTAGTCTTACAAGAAGAGCAGGGAAAAATATCTTTGTTGGCTTGACAAGTGGTTGATGTACCACACATCTCTGCCCTGAACTCAAACACTGGTCGAGCAGCCAGTTCATTTTAATGTAGTGATACTCTTTAGCATGGCTGTCGCATTCACAAATGAAACAACAGTACTTGGTATAAACTCATAGCAGTGCCACTACTTTCACATAACCACCAATGTTTGAGTTGTAGCTGTTCCACGGTATATATTTCAACAGCAATTCTATGTTTTCATCAGTTTCTTTTATGTGCACTGCATAGCCAGTGGGTATGGAAGGGTGGACATTTTTCTTATGTAACAAGACAGCTTTCAGGTTTAACAGTGACAAATTGATAAAAAGATGTTATTATTGTGGGTTCTGCTCACAAGCTAAAGCAATGAACCCCTCATTGATGTTGGTGCAGAAACAGAGGCTGTCTACCTATGCAAAGAAATTTATCAGATCAACTTGGTGGCTCTGAAAGACAGAAATATTCACACCTGGCAACAGAAAACCCCATACTTGAAGTGTAGAACTAATTGGAAGTCACACAAATAAGCTATTTTAATAAAATTAAAAATGTTACATGGTATCAAAATGTAAAGGTGGTTTTTGCCATCAGCAGACCAGAATCCACAAGAGATACATCCAGACGTGTTCAGTAAGTAAAATCTTCATTGTCCAGTCATATTACCTACCTATATACCATATTTCCTCATCATGTCACGCATCCGTAATTTAAAAGAGCTCATATTGAAAGAAAAGGTCGCAACATTTTAAAGATACTGAGAGTATAATGGCTCATAAGTTAATAGACTTTGCACGATCAAAGCTGATGGTTTGAAATGTAGTTTTAAGGTACAGTCGGTAAATTGAATTGACTGAAATAGTGTAAATGGTTGGCATGGGGGGCATTGTCACCTCATGTTCCAGGGTTGGAATGTGAAGTCCTGCCCACACTGTGTTCATGGATTATGCATATTCTCTCATTGTTGCACTTATTTCCTCCCTCAATCCTTAGGCAGTCATGCAGTCAGGTGAACTATCATATCTAAATTGCCCATGTTTCATGAGTGCGTGTACAGTAAGCTCAGTGATGGACAGGTGTGCCATCCGGGGCGTTCCCCTGCCTTGTGTCTTATACTGCATAGGAAAATTTCCTCCCACCCCTCTCATGGTCCTTTATTTTATAAACACTTGGAAGATGTATGAAACCACACCAAGTTACAGCGTGGTCCTAAATGTAGAATTATGACAAGTTTCACAGAAAGCTACATTTTCTACTTGCTCAGGGTTGTCCCAATCAAGCCATAAAATGAGATTAATTGCACATCATTATCTTGTGTGAACTTTACCCACTGCCACATCTCATTTTAATTGCACAGTTGTAAATATTTACTATCTGTATTACAATGGGAACGGCTACGTACTTCAGGAACAATATTTTGTATAGGGAAAGATATTTTTCTTGTGCAACATAAGCCATCACTAAGGTGTATTTCATTAAAGAAAAACATGCACATGGTTACACACAGGTCTATCCTTATTATACTTCAGATTCAGAGTTAAAGCACAATTGTTACTTCAATTAAAAGGTTAAACATCTTCAGAACTGTGGCTTAGAACCATGAATTAACAGTCAAATTGGTAGAACCATGCAGTGTAACTAAGTTCAGATACTCAAATATCAATAACGTATAATGTACAAATAGTGTATTTGTCAGCAAACTACAGCAAGAAGTTTTGTAAGAAGTATGATCTTAAAATAGTATCTTATACACGGTCATAGGGAACATAGAGCCTGTCACCAAGATAACAGGGTACAGTGTAGGGCTCATCACAACACATAAAGAAAAGGTAATCATGCACACTACATACAAAGGGCAGAGGTGGGCCTCAGACCCTTAACTCTTGATTGTATATGCTAGTTTGTCTTTGGACTGAGGGAGGAAACAGGTGCAAAACAGGGAGAAGATACAGAGCATAATCCACTCTAAAAGTGTCGGCCGGATTTGATATTTCAATCCTGGAGGGGTACAGCAACAATGTTGCCTGCTGCCACTGAACGATCTAGGTATTAATAACAGTTTACAATGGCTGACTCTATCAAAATGACAATGATGCTTCGTGTATGATGTAACAGGACATTGCTATATATTCACACCAGAAATAATGTAATGTACTGATACTGTGACGCTTGGGCCAGCCAACAGCACCTCTTAGGTACAGGTAATGATAGTAGGGGAAATGATTAAATCTGACATCTGCTGAAATTAAAATTATCTGAGCAGTTTCATATGAAGATCATGTGTCACACTATAGAAGTTTTTTGTGACTATCAAATGAAAAGCTCAGTCACAGATTTGTTAAAGATTTACCTTTATAGCCTGGATGTTCCAATCACCAAAGCTCATAAAGGCTGGTGGTAAAGGCAAAGTTCTTATCCTGTTCATTTCCTCATATTGGGGAAAGCTGATTTACTAGAAACACACTGGGAACATAACTTGCTAAGGTAAGCATACATTTTTCAGATTCTTAACAAGCCTAGAAGACACTTCTTTCATTAAATAATATAACAGTGCAATTAAATTCATTGGGTTAATTTGCATGCCTATAATAATATATAAAACAGCAGTTTTAGTGGGTTCATTTATTGTTATGTAAAGTATGGAAATGTTAAAATTAGACGTTCATTGTTCTTCATTGTGTTTTTATCGGACTAAAAATGTGGTTCTCTTAGATGAAAAGCTACATAGTTTTCACTGAAAAACAATGAGTAAACAATTTTCTCAGATCTGACTTTAGAAGCTGATAATTATCGAATAAAATGATAATATACTGATACTATTTGTCAACTATTTTTCCTCATGCTCATTTAAATAAGCATATCTTGTTTTGATTCAACACATACAGGTGTGAAATGTGAATGTTCTTTATATAGTAAATATTCTTATAAATAATAATTAATGGATAGTGGGAACTTTAAATTTGGCATTGTATCTTAAAGGAAGTCCACACAGTTCTCTTTAAAATAAAAGTAATAACAAAATAATTTATTATAAAATTTGTGGTTCTCAATCCAGGTCTTGGTGGGCTCCTGTGAGTGCAGGTTTTTGTTCCAGCCAAGTCCTGATTTTAAGTGAACCCCTATCACATGTAATCATGCCCTAATTTCCATCATTCTACATTTACTTTAGGGCCTAAAGAGCAGCACTGACCTGATGCGTATTTCCACGTCTGTGATAATTAGCAACAAATAGAGAAATAAGAGCGACAAATGTTTAGAAGCAACATCAGAGCATTAAAAACAAAATCTTTAAAAGATAAATCAACACTGCTGAGAATGTACTGATTGACATAAAGCTTTATTATCTTAAATATGATTTATGACACTTTAGTCTGTTGAATGTAAATAGTAATAGATATCATATTTTTCTTTGTAGTTTGGTAGTAATGAGCTTTTAAGATGATAAACACAGTTTTGCTTCTGTGTGCATCCTTATTCCTGACTGGTAAGTAATATTACCTCCATGCTGTTCATCTAAGGCAGAACACTTCACAATTTGGCAAGTTCTTAGAATCACCCCAAAGTACCCTACTGATACAGAAGCAGTATGAAGTATTTATTGCAATTTCATAAAGTTCATAAATTTTATACCAGTCAATGTTTCCAAACTCAAATTCATTATGTATGATTTAAAACAAACAGACAAACAAAAACTATGAAAAGTGCTTTATTCAAATATTATGTATGAACTTTCTTCACTAACTTTTAAAAATTTAGTTTTCAGTTTCGGCATTGATATAAATAATGATCCAGTTAGAATACGAGAAGACCATAAAGTTGGTATGTTTGTCATTCTTTCTTAATGATGTCAAAACAGATTTGTATGTCAATGCATCATATCACTGTTATAAATTCAGCAATGATTTACTATCAAATCATTTGTGTTTCTTCTGATTTGTGGTGAATTAATAGTTTCTTTTTTTTACTGAGCACTGTTTGACACTCTTTAATCAGCCTGAAAGGTCCTATTTCGAAAAATCATGCACGTGAATGGCATGATCTAAGCATTATCACTTCTGTTTGCATCTGATTACAATTTACTAGTGTTGGAGTCTAGAATTTTATTACAGTACATAGCCTTTTTGCTCAAAAATAACATTTAATCCACAGTGAACCTGTAATTTGATATTATCGAAGGACAATTAGGCAAAAATGAATGTGAATGTGCGTCCCTCCCCCCCCCCCCCCCCCCCCCCCCCCCCCCCCCCCCCCCCCCCCCCCTCCCCCCCCCCCCCACC
>JAACJT020000002.1:6293432-6308696 GCA_009936485.2 Gymnarchus niloticus | reverse complement strand
GGACAGGGCGGCCTGGCGTGCTGTGGTCCATGGAGTCGCGAAGAGTCGGACACGACTGCATGACTAAACAACAACAAGGCTTCTTTGTGTTTTTTTGTTTTTTTTTAACTCTTATGCCCAGTTCATCCCATAAACGCTCTACTGTATTATAGTCTTTACACCACATGGACCAGGTCATTAGTTTAAATTGTTTTTCATGTTCCTTTTTTGACAGAGAGTAACAGAAGAATAATTGACTTCCGAATCATCCATGATACTCATGGAATGACATGAATTGGAATATGCTTCAATAGCCATGTTGCTTGATATTGCCCTAAATTTAGTAAAGGTGACCAAGTCCGTCATCACCAAAGAAACCAAGTACAAGATTTTGCCTCTTCCATGCACTCACCTTTTCTGGCCCCTTTTTCACTGATATGGTGCCAATGCCATGCTGGTTCCTGAACTGGTTTGTCTGAGCTGAAAACCAGCACCAAAAACTAGCTGATGAACCATGAAACTGCATTCGTATGTTCATACGTTCATACATACATTCATGAACTATGAAACTGTGAGGTAAAGTGTTGAGGGGCAGGACAAACAGCAGAAAACCTTAGTAAAGACTGTTCGCATTGCAGTCTTTTAAACATTAAAGTTTGATCTGAATTTCTGACAACGTCATTGAACTGGGTAAAGATGTTGAATGCTAAATTGTCTTTGGAAAAGGATGGATTGATACCACTTTTTCATCTGCTAGAAATATTAAAACAACCGTAAACATCAGCCAATTCTGATTGTTTTTTGTTTCTGCTTAAACAACTTTTAAGCCATTTGCATGCCATATGTAACACAGCCACCTAAAAAAAATGTCCCAACTGTGAAATTAATACTCCAATCTCATAAAAGGAATAATCCTGAAACAAAATGCCAGTTGGCACTGTGAAGCAAGGGTTGGCCATCCCTAATGTGGATGTGAAAATATGCTGTCAGAACTAGGAAACAGGGCCTGCGATCCACCGTGTTTGTTTTGTGTTGCCGCTGGATGTAGCTGCTACATCGTCAAATAGAATTCGGCCCTGAAGTTGATGGAGATGTGGGCTGGTTCACAGTAGGATCCATTCCAGCACCAGCCGAGGACCGGCATGGGTAGAATGTTGGTGAAAAAAGGGTACTATATTATATATATATATACTAATAGGGTTAGGGTTATATATACATAAAACATATATTTCAGTGGTATAATTTAAAATGAATGCAATGGTGCAAGTATTACAAGTAATCAACTCTCTATTGGCCAATTAAATCTGAAGAAATGGCTACAGTGAACAGCTTGCCTCTGGAAGAGGGCTGATGTCCATTGTATCCTTTCCTAAAAGAAATCAATAATGGAAAGTATGAAATGGAAAAAGATTTACTCCGTTGCAAGAACTGTAATTTATTCTACAGTATTTTCTGATCAAACGTGAGTGGTCACCTTGTCTTTTTTTTTTTTTTCCTCTAAGCCACACCGAATGTGCATGACAGAAAAGAACATTAAGAAATTCAGGTTCCCTCATGGTAACTGGAATTAGCAGTGTAGCGGAATTAGAACCTGTCCTCACAGTGCTGGCTGGAATTTCACTGAGGCGTCACCTGGCAGCCATCCTTTCTGCACCATGTGCCACCCAGGATCGATCCAAAGCACATGCCAGCACAGACCCTCCAGCCAGTAAGAGACAGAGTGTCCTGAGGAAGTCTCTGTTTTATTGTTACACATGACATCCGCATCTAAGGCACCTCACTGCCCATTGTCTTAGCCCTGATTAAGTTTAAAATATCCTTTAACCCATTTTGGCCCTAGACCTTCTGTTTCCATATCTTCATCCCTAACACCTATTTTTGCTACCACCCACAGAGTGTAGGTGACCTTATAGTAGCAATATTTCTGGACACTGTATAAAATTACACAATTTTACACAAGACACACTTAAGATTAAAGCAACAATCACTTGAGCCCAGACTTGCTTCAGTGTCGGACGACAAAATAAACTACAAAAGTTTTGTAGTTGCCATTATGTGCTGCAGATATAAATAGAATAAAGGTGCTTTAACCATCCCTGTGGGGAAATTGAGTAGAAACAAACAGACATGTAATAAGACAAACATATGTAAAGCCAGAGAGCAGGGTAGGCACAGTCATATGTTTTAAAGTACCAGGTTACCAATAAAGATTTTATTTTCTTTTGTTCTCTTTACTGCTCTTTCATATAACATGGGTCATGTGCGTTTCCTAGACAAAATAAATGTATTTATTAATATATTAATAATCTCTGCATAATTTCCTTTTAAAAACAAATTAAATCAATATTTTCAGTTATGTGATACCAATAAATATGTAATCTGTTTTTATGACAGATACTGCTGCTATTTTGAAAAAGATAAAATATCTGTGTGATAATGCTAGGGAGGTGGAAGACTTACTTCTGATATATGAATATATGCGTGTAGTTTTGTAGGTCCTAGTAATCCGGGAGGAGCCACGGGAGGCGCAGCATTACAACCCTCTGGCCCCCACCCTGTCCTTTTGGTTGTCTTTTCATCGTTCACTGAAGGGACAGCTTTCTTTTTTCTGTTAATTTGGTGTTTTCTGTATGTCCTGGTTCCCCCTGACAAAGACACTGTCTCCCCAAATAAATCTTAAGCTTTTTCCTGTGATGGTCATTTTGGCACCTGGAAATTGTTTCAAAATGACATTTACTTGTTATATTCTTCATATAAACATTGTAGCCATTATGATTTTCCATTGCTATATTGTAAAATAGTTTTTGTAAATTGACAAATTACTGTATATCTGAAATTAGTAAACTTTTGCATATATTACTGCTTCTACCAGTAGTACTGCCACCTTAAATATCAATGTCCTGTGTGCTTTTGTATGGTCATTTGTACACGCATAAATACATTTAACATATAACATTTGATATGGTTAAACACTGAAACAATTTAAAACTGTAAAGAAATAAGGAACAGAAAATAACATTATTATTATTATTATTATTATTATTATTAAGAAAAAGAAGAAAGGTAAAATAGGAGTTCTAACTCAAACGTTACAACATCAAACGTGTAAAAGCATTCAAAATAAAAAGTATTGAGTGCTAACCAATCAAAAAAATGCATAAAATTCTCAGGGCAATTTTTTTACTTGTGCCTTGCAACAATTAATTAGAAACCGCAATTAATGAATCAGAGCAACAAAACTCTTTTACTAACAACTCAGCATGACTAATAGATTAGAGTAACAGTTGTGAACATGATGAAGTTAAGAAACATTTAAAAAATTTAAAAATATATATTTAAGCTCTAGACACATTAACTGTACTCGTCAGAAATGTCGACGTCAGAGGATGATTTGAGGTACAAAATCTCCATAAAAACACAGGCTCTGAACGTGCTGTAGGGAGCCCGGAGTTTGTAAGTGAAAAGATTGAACAAATGGTTGAAGTCACCAAGCAGAGCCTTTAAGAATTTGTCGAGGAGGTGGAGGGGGTCCAACTTGTCAAAGAAGTTTCCAATTCAATCTGGAGGACAAATGGTGCCAGAGTAGTAAGAGGCTGAGATTGAAATGTGGAGAGTGAGAGAAGAGCTGGGCCAAACATGACATGAAGCATGGCTTTGCTTGAGTTAGACAGCCTGTAGAGTGCTTTTTTATTAAACTTTGACTAGCAGTTCCACAGAATGCCTGCCAGCATAAGAGTCACATGGGGAAATTTAAGGCTGGGTGAGCAGTAGCCATGTGCTTCAGGATCACAATGGTCATTTGTACAGATAACAGGAGCGGAGGGATTAACATTTGACACCTTTGGAGTGGAGTGAAAATGTGCTGTATGCAATCTGTGTTAAAATGGAGATCCGGAAACCAAAAAACTTAAATAACGACACCAAAGACATAGATTATGTAATATCTTGCATTTTAATAAACATGAGCGAACAAGGTAACTGAGATTATTATAAGCTTTCTTTATTTTCTTCTCAACGTCCATTAACCACACTTCACCACGTCTTGACGGGCACCCACCCATTATACAGTCGTGGCCAAAAGTTTTGAGAATGACACAAATATTAATTTTCACAAAGTCTGCTGCCTCAGTTTTTATGATGGCAATTTGCATATACTCCAGAATGTTATGAAGAGTGATCAGATGAATTGCAATTAATTGCAAAGTCCCTCTTTGCCATGAAAATGACAAAGGAGAGAGGTTCAATTGTTGTGAAGAAGGCTTCAGGGCGCCCAAGAAAGTCCAGCAAGCGCCAGGACCATCTCCTAAAGTTGATTCAGCTGCGGGATCGGGGCACCACCAGTGCAGAGCTCGCTCAGGAATGGCAGCAGGCAGGTGTGAGTGCATCTGCACGCACAGTGAGATGAAGACTTTTGGAGGATGGCCTGGTGTCAAGAAAAACATCAGGGACTGACTGATATTCTCCTAAAAGGTACAGGGATTGGACTGCTGAGGACTGGGGTAAAATAATTTTCTCTGATGAATCCCCTTTCCGATTGTTTGGGGCATCCGGAAAAAAGATTGTCCGGAGCAGAAAAGGTGAGCACTACCATCAGTCTTGTGTCATGCCAACAGTAAAGCATCCTGAGACCATTCATGTGTGGGGTTGCTTCTCAGTCAAGGGAGTGGGCTCACTCACAATTTTTCCTAAGAACACAGCCATGAATAAAGAATGGTACCAAAACATCCTCTGAGAGCAACTTCTCCCAACCATCCAAGAACAGTTTGGTGACGAACAATGCCTTTTCCAGCATGATGGAGCACCGTGACATAAGGCAAAAGTGATAACTAAGTGGCTCGGGGAACAAAACATCGAAATTCTGTGTCCATGGCCAGGAAACTCCCAGACCTTAATCCCATTGAGAACTTGTGGTCAATCCTCAAGAGGCAGGTGGACAAACAAAATCCACAAATTCTGACAAACTCAAAGCATTGATTATGCAAGAATGGGCTGCCATCAGTCAGGATTTGGCCCAGAAGTTGATTGACAGCATGCCAGGGCGAATTGCAGAGGTCTTGAAAAAGAAGGGCCAACACTGCAAATATTGACTCTTTGCATAAACTTAATGTAATTGTCAATAAAAGCCTTTGACACTTATGAAATGCTTGTAATTATACTTCAGTATACCATAGAAACATCTGACAAAAAGATCTAAAAACACTGAAGCAGCAAACTTTGTGAAAATTAATATTTGTGTCATTCTCAAAACTTTTGGCCACGACTGTAGGACTGGAGGCTAGAGAAACATATTCTTTGTTTCAAAAAACACAAGCCTATTTGTTTATGCGATTACTTTGATCATCCTGAGCCAATTTTTTTGGCTGAACGACTGAGGGCCTGTGTGAAAGCTAATGGATGATGAACAAAGTTATTGCAAAAATAAAAAGGGTTCAGTTTTTTTTTTTTCAAAAAACACAACATACATTTTAATGTTTTCTTTTTCTTCTCATTCTTATTTTTCTCTTCTTTCCAAAATTGCATTCAGCCCATTGAAAATCATGATCAATGCTACCTAAATATGCAGGATATATCCAATTATTTTGGCAACAGAATATTTACCATGCTGCACAAATATGATCATAACGCATGAATAAGGCAACATTTTATTTGATTAAAAACATCAAGTATTTCATTAATAACATTTAATACCGATCAGACACAAGACAAGAGATGCTGGCCTGAAAAGGTACTGAAAATTCCTGAATGGGGCAAAACTGAAGTTGAATTGTAGCTATCCTGCTCACAGTTTTGGAAATATATATGGAAATGGGTCTTATCCGTAAAATGGGAGCTATATAAAAATAAGCATAACTTTTAATTATAGGAGGGCAAGAATAATGTGAGTCTAACAATATGTCCTAAAAAACTAGACTCTTTAAGGGGATAAAAAGTTATTTTGTGATTTTGAATTGTGCATTTTCCGCACCAGAGCTCTTAATCAGTGCCAGTGGGCAATGAATGGTGTGTAGTGATGTCTGGGATCATGTGATTCATTACAGTCTCAGGGTTAGTTTGTGTTGGGTGGGACTGAAAGAAAGAAAATAGGGATTACCTGAGCTTTGCTTAACAAAAATAATTACAAAATACTATTATGTATTGAATCGTGTTGCCTCATAAAAGGCCAGTGACAATTTCATAATGTTATTTGTTTAACGGCAATGGCAGACATTTGTATTTTAGCCTTCCAGTCAGGTTGGACACAGAGGAGTTGCTCAATCAGTGGTCCGTGAGGTAATTTTGAAAAAATGTTGACTGATAATGAAAGTTGTTAATTACTATTACAATGTTCTCATTCAGCTCAGCTCATTCACTTGATAGAAACTGAACTACCGAAGCAAAACAAGGGAGTTGCTTGCTAATGCAGGTAAGGATTTTTAGCATATTCCATTTCTACATGGAATATGTTACCATATACAGCTTCACAAAAGTATTGGAAAAAAAATGAATAGAGACATAGCATAATTATTATTGACAGAGCCATTTACACAGAAAATCTTTATAAGTGTTAACAGCTTAAACGACAGTATTTGCTGTCAATATAGTTATTATTAGCATTATGATAATGTTTGGTGATTTAAATGATAAGATATATATATGCTGAATTTACCTAAGGAAACCAACTTGAGATACAGTATTTTTTATAAAAAACTGAATGTTGTGTGTGTCAGCTGAAAATGAACTGAATGTGAATCTGACTTTTGAAAAGTAGTATAAGTGAAGATTATGACATGATTATTCAAATAATTTTTGGCATTAAAAACCTGTCTCTCAATAATATACACTGTAGACATTACAAGCATGACAAGTTAACTGTTTAAATTCTTGATATCTTTTATGTGTTTTTGTAAACAAAATAATCTTGTTAAATGTATACAATCACACAAATACTGTTTATGTGTTTCAGATAACAGATTTCTTTAGAGTGTTTGTTATTAAAAACATAGCATACCAAATAACAATAGTTGGGCTTTTAGTGGAAAATTAAAGTTTACTTGTGATTTTAATCACTGACATGAGACGCTCAGCTAGCTTGAATGAACATGGATTAAATGCATGTGTTAGTCATGTAAAAAATGTACATTGTTCCAGATAAGTGCACTATTGACATTAAACCTAGCTCAGAAAATCAGGCTTCAAGATGCTGGACAGTCTTGTGCTCCTGTGGGTATCCTTGATTCTCATTGGTGAGTAGTTGTATCTCCCCCAATACATGATATATCTGCCTAACTCCAACCTCTATTACAGAGTAAATTAATATGGACATTTTGTCAAACTAAAAAGGGAAAACAGATGCAAAATGATGGTGAATATTCATTCATTTTCCAACCTCTCATCCTGCTCTGGTTCATGGGGGTGGCTGAAGCTTTTGCCAGGCAGCATAGAACACAAATCTGGGGTACACCCTTGATGGGATGCCAGTTTTAAAATGACAGTATTATTAAAATATTATATAATGTTATATATGTATATTATACTCCTGTTTGCTCATGATGTCATTTTTTTTTTTTTTTCCAAGTTTGCAGTGAAACAATTCCTGAAATCTCAATGAATCTTGTAAGATTACGAGAAGATCTCCGGGTTGGTATGTGTCTTATGTTCAATACGACTTCTCACACATTTTAAAAACTGTTACTAAATAAATTTCAAAATTTATTTCAAAATCAGCTCAGTTCAAAGCAACTTGCACCAAATTTGAATTTAAAGATTATTAAAGAATTTATGATTATGTTTGCAATATGACAAAACATTACTATTTTAATAACTATAAATATAATAATATTATTAACATTATTACAAATTATGCATATTTGTTGCTCAGCTTCATTTTCAATGAAATTATTGTTTAATATCACAGCACAATTAATAAATCTATTTATTTGCTTGCTTGTTTTTTGTTTGTTTGTTTATTCATCTGTTAATTTTAAAATATTTTTTCACTATTAGGTGAATTTGCTTTTAGAATTATTGCAGCTGATGCAGATAATGACCCATTAAGGTACTCAATCACTGGAGAAAATTCATTTTATTTTACTGTAAATCAAACTACAGGAAATGTAACAATACGTTCTCTCATGGACAGAGAGGTAAGTCCTTTCTGATTCTTATATCAAAATAATAGTAATAGTAATAATAATGATAATAGTAATAATTTTTATTATGCATCACTGCAGCATGACTTTGCACTACAATTCAATTATGCCCTAATATTTTGTTTAGCAAGCGGATACATTTTCTGTGACAGTTGGTGTTTCAGATGGTGTTTACAATGAGGTAAGCAAAAAAACATTTCTGCCTCCATTACACCTTCTCGCTCTGTATTTATATATACAGTCTCATCTTCTAATTATATATTTGTGCATGTATATTGCTCATTGTGTTTTCATAGGTCTCAAAAGATATTCGCATCATTTTGGATGACGCAAATGACAATAGACCCATATTTGATCCTCCTTCTTATGATGTAGATGTCCCTGAAGTAAGATTTCATTGTTCAAAACGGTCTGTATTTCTATGGTTCTTCTAAACAAGTGGTTTTTATTCCATTGCGGGAACACCGTGTTTCTATCTGAACAACTGTAAATTCTCGTTATTCATGCCAACAGTATCTTTCAAAAACAGCCAGAATGCCAAGATGTGTTTCGATTGTTTTTGTCTAATTATGCTGATGTCTTGAAATTGTATGTTTTATTTTCATAATTGCTACAGCCAATTATCCTTTTTTTCTATTTGTCTAATTGTCTTTCCCCAGAATGCCTCTGAGAATACAGTTCTGTTTCAGGTTACAGCCAATGATTTTGACGATGGATTAGCAAAAATTGTCATTTACAAAATTGATAATGTAAGGAGACTTTAAGCAAAACCTTTCATTACATATCTTTAAAATTTGTATCTGTAAGCTTTGTTGTCATAATATGTTTAACAGCATTATTTTTTGTCCTTTTGTCTAGGTTGTCCCAAGTGATGGCATTGACCTATTTTCTATTTCTGATCGAAATGGTGAAGTTAAGCTAGCAGGAAATTTAAATTACACAAGCAAAAGCTCCTTCTATCAGTTAAAAATCAATGCATCGGTAAGTGCAAAACAGCAGGGTAACATAATAAAAGATAAATGATTTTAAATATTTTTCTGATGATGTTTATGATGAAATTAACTATAAAATTAATTTTGCAATTTGGTAAAATAGTAAATAGTTTATTATTATGTCTGTTTAAATATGCTTGTTTTCTTGCTACTTGTCACGTTGGGAATGTGGAAGGACTTGAAGGCAGGCGTAGAGCAAACAAATCGGGTTTATTCTAACAAAACTAAATAAGAGCTAGAAACAAACACGATCACGGGGGATCAAACTGGGAAGAACGAGCAAGCAGGGCCATAGGCAACACATGGGAGCAACATTAATGACCCAACTGGGGCAAGCAGGACTGGAAAGCAGTTTTAAACAAGACTAAGGAGGGGACAACGATTAACTTGCGTGTCTCATTAGGGCCACGCTGGGGAAAAAAATAGAAGGGGCAGGTTGGCAGTGCATGACAACTAAAATGTTATTAAAACTAGCAGCTTCAGTAATGTTTTACTTAAATTCTGCATTTAAAAGGACTGTGGTGGGCTTTATCATGGAAAAAATATTATTCAGTCCAGTGCAGCCTTTGCGTCCATCACCGTTATTGATGTTCCTGATATCAGTCCACAATTTATAAGTCTTCCATATGCAGTCACTGTCACTGAGAACACACCTGTGGTAAGTATCCAGTCTAATATTTGTTCATTCATGCAAACATATGTTAAAATGTATTCAGCCATAATTTAACTGTACTTCTATCAATTTTAGGGCCAATCTGTTTTTAAAGTGAGAGCTATAGATCCAGATAAAGGAGTCAATGCATCAATTCTTTATGGCATTCAAAGTAAGATTGATTTTGTTTTTCAATGATATTAAAAAAAAATAATTTCAGGGATATTTTTCAGTATTGGGGAGGTGGCTTGGAATTTATACGGAACATATGCTAAACAACATAAAGGTCTCTTGCGTTTCAATATTTTTTAAACCCTTAATCATGAGAATTTTTGTGAAGTCTCTCCTGATCTGTATCTGTGCTGCTAATTGTATGTATCAACACACCTCGTGTGAATTTTGTTTTCCTTAACTTACCATGAGAAATTAGGGCTGTATTCTCCCGTCAAAAGTCAAAGAAGTATGTAGCTGTGCACATTTTTCACTCAAATGTATTCTCCCAAATGACTTCAGTGACTGTGAAAGAGTTTGATAGTGCATGAGAGAGTGTTTGAAAGTGTGTGAGAGTATAGCTGAGAAATATGACCTACAGGGCCTCAAATAATTGATCAAAGTTTCGTAGACGTGTCGTACGTACATCTGCACGCATAAGCTTGATAAATCCCATAGTTATTTGTACCATCTGTGCTCGTGATTGTGTCTGATCATTTCCATGTAGGGAAATGCCCCCAGAAAGCCATATCTGTCTTAGACCTTCCATTGGTAAACACAACATGAAAAGCATGTTGACCTAATATTGGAAAAATGACAGAGAATGAAAAAATGCAACTTTACTCAACTGGAAATACAAGTACTTGTCTCAGAGGTGGAAACTAATAAAAATGGCATTTTATCTGTTGAAATAACAAGCAAAAAAGCTGCAGTGTAGGCATACATTACGATTGCCACTCATCCGGTGTTATGAAGGATTGTATTGAACGGTAAAATACTGTGTCCTATTTTGTACCAATACGGGATGCAATTTGCCTTGTATTTCTGTACAGATTATTTTAATATACACACCTACTTGTGTGTGTATATATATACTTGTCAAGTCTCACATTTCACCCACGAGACAAATGGTTTTGAGCATTTTCTGCCATCTCATTAGCCATAAATCTTAAGGGTTGTCTTGTCCTTAAAAAAAAAAAAAAAAAAGTATGCCCACCTTGAACAAGCGGGAAATTGGTGGCATCCTGTTTTATTGTTGGAATCCCGTAATTCTTCAGATTAAAAGTGGAAACCCTAAGTTACAGATGGGCTAAAGGCAACATCATCTGGGCAGATCACTATATCTAAGGTGAAAAAAAATGGTTTCACCTCAAAGTGTCAGCCAAGAAGAGTGCATAAGTGGGATGTTGCTGCACCTGAAGGGGGAAAAAGCAAAAGGCAGCTGTCTAGCTTACAGGGTTGCACTGGCAGTGTGATTGGAGAAACATCGCTATCAGGCATTATAGAGAAAGGAGCAGACAGTGACAATATTCCCTTCATGGAGGAAGCTGAACATCAAGCAGGAACACAGATGACAAGATACAATAAATAATATAAAATTGAATACATTGCACACGAGTGATATGATACATTAAATTTAAATGGAAATGAGTTGTGCATGGTTTTTTATAGGCTTAGGCTGCAAATGCACACATCTGTACTTAAAATCAATTATGCTTAATCATATTAAGATTGTATATAAAGGAATTCATATATAGTGGTATTCTGAACAGTTTTAAAACTGCTGCTGTGCACTTTTCAGTTTCCCTATTCTTGGTATTTGGTATTTGTTCGTACATATGGTCATACCTGTGTGTAGATTTATGTGCATTCTTGTGTTTACGATAATTTTTGGCAGTTTGTACGCACGATATATGCACAAAGGTGTGTGTATGCACCATTGATAAATGAGGCCCCAGGTATCTTTTTTTTCCTAGGAGTTTTAAACGAAAAACCAGGTTTGACAATGATCTATAACAATTAAGTAAGTAAGTTTGTTTTTTACAATAGTGATCTGATTAAAGTTACTGTAAAGGTCCCTGTAACACATCCTTAGTGATACATTTATCTGGGTGTGAATGGGCTTGGAGATAATAGTGAAAGTTTACTGAGAATAGGGCCTGACAAAAATGTATTTTCATAATTGATGACCTCAATTCATTCTCAGTAATGAGACAGAACTTGTTAAGCTAGTGCTGCAGGGGGTATTTTGATGAATGTTTTTTCTTCTGATTGTAATAGAAATGAGTTTGGTCATCGTTACTGGCGTTAGATGTAACACTTGTTGATCTCCAAAATACTTACGGAAAAGAAAAACAAAACACAAAATGGTAATAATGAGGGGCATGGATAAATGCAGACACCATATTTTCCACCTTGAGGAGGAAAAATTAAGATAGCTAAAATGGAATATCATATTTTTTGTAGAAATTCAATGCATCTAAATAAACCATAAAAATAATTAGCTGTAGAAATGATAAAAGTATTTAGCAATGCTATGCACCATGGTGTTTATGAAGGAGGCTTAGACACAAGCATTGTTTACTTGTATGCCAATACTACCGTACCAGCAACCTTTCCACTGTCCAGCACAGGACTAGCTTGCTAGCCCCTCACACGCATAGGCATGGTAACATTTAATACATTCTTCACGCGGACACATGGCACAGTACATCACTTTCACAGTACACACGGCAATACGATGTAACACAATTTGATGCTATTTACAATACATCCATCATAATTTACGCACTATTTACATCTGGCACTGTGCCGGGGACCCCGTGCTACTTCAGTGCTACAGTATTTTATTCTTCAAAGCAATGGGCAGCTGCCTTACTGTAGAGTAAAGCCTGTAAGAAGAGAAATGGTTTTATCGCTGTAGAAAAGAGTTCATTCATCCATCCTTTGTAGCCGTCCAACTCATTTATCTTGTATTATTACTTATCCAATTCAGGGACACAGTAAGACTGATAAACTGACTCAGTGGGATGACGGCATATCCTGGATGTGATGCCAATTCCTCCAAGGGCGCACATTCACATGTTGGGAAATTTTGGGACAATAGATGAAAGTGTTTACATTGTGAAAGGACAGCCATGTGAACATGAAAATGCCAGAGAGGATAGGAGTCAGGAACTGGTACCCAACTCAGACTTTGGAGGTGTGACCCTGCAGTGCCACCCACTGGACCACCTGAGTTTTACATTATAAAAAATGTTATTTTCTGGTCTAGTTACTGTTTAGAGTAACATACTGGCTCAGTGGATAGCAATATTTCCTAACTCCCCAGAGTTAGGAGTTTGAAACTTGCATCCTGTCTACGTGCGTGAACTGTGTTCTGCGTACTAAAATGAACAACTATTTAAATCCCATTATCTAATAAATGGATTGTTTTCAATTTAAAATTTGCACAGAATCCTCTTTAGGGAACGTCTGGGGGCAAAGTTTTAAATTGTGATTCACAGTCAAATTTCTTAGTAATTTGATCTGTGTTACTTGAGGGAAGTACTCGGATAATTTCAGTACAATACATGCATCGTTTGGAAAAGTCCAACCATAATGAAATTACTTCAGATTTTTTTTAATCCTGAAAGAATAGAGAAGGAAAAAAATGCCAAAACCCATCTAACAAAGCACTTAAAGGGTTTATAAATGATCTGCTTTGGTAATTTATTGCAAGTGCAATGGAAAATACTTGTAATTGTATTTTTTATAGATTTTTCAATAGGAAAACTCAGAGCTGATTATTATATGAGATTATGCATTTGGGAATGTCACTATTTGCTCAGCCTGCCTTTTTCATTATAGGTACCAATGGACCAGATCTGTTTGAGATCAATGAAAGTACTGGAGACATCTCTGTCAAAAAGCTATTTGATAGAGAAGATCTGCTGGGTATTGATACCACTGTTATACTCACTGTTACAGTAAGTGGATGCTTTTAGTTAGAGATAGGGACTATTCCATGAGGAAAAACTTCAATGATTCTTAGGTAAAACAATCTGGATTTTCAGAAAAACTCATGACATTATCAGGTAACTTTTTGCTCCTGTATTCCAGGCTAAAGAAACCACAAGAAATATTCATGGAACTTTTTCCAGCACTGTGACAGATGTTAAGATCAGCATTGGTGATATCAATGACAGCAAACCTAAGTTTTATTATTGCAGTGCTAAACTATGCTATTTAAAGATGGAAGCAACCAATTTCAGTGGTGAAATCAGCGAACATTCTTCTGTAGGTGTGTCCGTAACTGGTGTGGACATTTTTGTACGAGACCTGGACCAGGTCAGATTTACAGTGTCTTTTTTCCTGAAGATTCTAGAAAACTGGCAATCGATGAATTTATGAACAAACACAATGGCCAGTTTATTAGGTACACCTGTCAAAACCAGGTGGCATGCTTTGATAGCAGTGAATACAAGACAGGTGGTTTAATAAGGAGTGGTGACCATGGAAAACGGGACTACGGAAAGACTGAGTACATGACTGGACACCTTGTTATTGAGACAAGTCAGAGAATGGCCTGACTTGTTAACAAGAAGGCCACGAATGCAAAAATATCGTAATGGCTAAGAACAAGATCGGAGTGCTGAATGGTTCATTTACCCTTGAAGCAGATTTTATCTGCTACAAGATAGGTATACCTAATAAACTGGCCACTATAGTACAATTTTTGCTTTGGCACATTTCATGAAACATACTTAACATTCACATGACTGCAAGTGCATTTCTTCAGAAAGTGTTTTGCAGTTTGATTAAGCTGCAAAAGGACATAACTCATAACTCCACCCAAAACATACCCAACAAATGTCTCAAAAGCAAATGATTCCATTATTGAATAAGCCAGTGCCACTAATATGAGAATGACCATAATCATTGCTCAAACCATCAGTCAAAATGTTTAGATTAATGTTTATACTCATGTTGGTGCAAGTATGCTCTAGATCTTCACAGTTCTGAGTGACAGTCCGTTCCCACGTTCTTACTGACACCAACTGGCATTCTTCATGAACAAACTGAACTTTGTACGTAAAGTTCACTGGCAAGAGAGAGCACTTGCTTGCACATGTAACTTCTCTGCTGAAATGGCGTCATGACTCAGTAGAAGGCAGTAAAGAAGTCATGCAGCACTGTATAACACAACAACAACAAAATGGGAGCAAAAAACCTACTTTAAAAGGAAAGAGATTGTAATATACCTCACAGAACATCTTGTTATGGCCAGAGATTTTCATCTACATCATGCCAGATATTCTCCGTTGCAATTCAACATGGGAAAAATCTTCTTCATGGCACTACCATCCCCTGCAAGCTTTTGCTGCTGTGTCCATTGCACACTGCAAGGAAGGGACTTTTGGTCATGAAGTCGACACATATAAACTTTCCAGCTTCATACCAAAAAAAAAAACTCCTCAATAGGATTCCAGAATGGAGAATAGGGTTGGTGGAACTCCATTTGCATTGTTTGGTGGACACC
>JAACJT020000002.1:6256933-6282426 GCA_009936485.2 Gymnarchus niloticus | reverse complement strand
ATATTTGTTACCAGAGTGCAAAGTAATATATTTTTTAAAAACTGATATAAGACCCAGTGACTATTCTAAATATAAAACTTTGATATATATATATATATATATATATATATATATATATATATATATCAGATTATATCTATATATATAGCAGATTAAATATATAATATATATAGCTGATGTTGATTTTACTGTGTAGTTGGTGTTTGGGTGTTGTGTGGCTCTGTCGATTGAGTTTTTGTGCCTGTAACCAGAAGGTTGTTGGTTCAAATCACATGACTGGTGAAAAATGTCCACACCACAATTGGGTCCTTAACCAGGGGTGCCAGATAAATGGTGGGCTGTGTACTCTGACCCCAGACTTGCTCTTACCTGTACAGTATATGTGAATGTGTTCTCATGGTGAGCAAGATGGGATATGCAAAAAAGAAATTCCAGTGTGCTTTGTGAAATGGTAAAAATTTTCTTTCATTTTACATGTTTTCCCAAGAAAATTCATCTAATTGTCTTTCTGTGTTTCAGATGTCGGTTGGAGCGGAGGTGAAGGAGATTGATCCTGTATTACTCGCATTAATTGGCTTGGTGGCAGGCCTTGTTATAATTATAGTCATAATGATCACATCCCTTGTCTGTACGCAAAAGAGGTGAGTTAATATGTTTGTAGCCTGCCCTTTAAAAGGGCAACTTGTTTGGAACGGTAGGTCTCTGCTCTCATTATTGAATTGTCATCACGCTCACATTCTGAAATACGATGAGGCTACAGGCCAATTCGTACTTCACATGCTAGCAGACGTAGCTGTAGTTGTGTGGAGAAATGATAGAATTTCGATGTAATTGTGGAAGGACACGGGCGAACGCGGACGCAACCTCGTATAGGTCCAAATTTGTGTCCATGCAGCCAAGGGGGTGTCAAAGCACATGTGCCGCAATCAAGACTGTTCACAAACAGATTTCAATACACAACAGCGCATTCATGAATTGTGTAGCATTAGACATCCGGATGGAGAAATATGAACACAGCAGTGTCTGTGCTACTCGGCTGTGAATGTGAACACTGCCACATAAGCATGATTGTCTAGTAACATTATTTCAATGACATGGAAGATGTCATTCACAAAGCAGAATAATGCAAAAAGCCGGGAGGGATGGCCTTGTTTGTTCTGTCCTCACAAGGTGAACGTTTCTCAGCTTTCCTCCATTGCATTTTGGTTTATAACACTATATAACATTAATTGTTATTTGTAATGCTGTTACTGATTTCGTTTTATTTCGTTCAGTGCATTCATCAACATTTACAGTACATTCAATGAATTAATATAAAAATATAAAAGCGGAAACATTATATGTGTGATGTAAACATCGACTACACATATATAACAAATGTAAAATCTGATATTTAATACTGCAGTGTGATAAATAGCACAATGCTGCTTTTTATGTGTGTGGAACTAAGCCTTTTCATCACTATGGTAACAAGCAGCTCAAAAAACTATGGTAAAAATCTTTTATTTTGAAAGGAACCTTTGCTGGTATTGATTTAGTATGGTGGATGATTATGACTGATAAATAGACATTGTCACATTTCAGATTTGAAATAATGAAAATATAAAAGCTCAACCTAAAAGGATTACAAAGTCTTTATGAATGCAAATAAATGTAAAAAATTTGTTTGTGTTTGTAGTCATTGACTGTTCACTCTTTCATTGACTCTTTCACCTAAGGATGTCTATGAATCCATTAGCATATATAAGTATTAGTCAATAGAGGGTTACAAAAATGCTGATTTAATTTATTAATACAGTTAAATACCAGGCACTTGCCTAATATTGTAGTATAACAGTTCACGTATTGCATACAAATTGGATAACGCAAATAATACTATAAATGATTTTGGAAAATGTATGCATACATCCAAAGATATATCTAGGGGATTTCCACCAAAGACGTTGCTCATTTTCACAGCAATAGGCATCCACATGAAATGGCAGTCATTATTTTCTGTCTGTATGTGTTGTGTTTGTGTGTTCCCCCTACAGTCCAAAAACATGTAGCTTAGATAAACTTCTAACCTGTAGTTTGTGTGGGTGCTATTACTCACACAAAAAATTAACCACAGATCTATCATACAGAAAAATATGGGAAATTTGCATATTAGTGGCTTTTAATAGGTGGCATTATAAGCACCGCTTACGACCTGCTAGTTAAAAACTGATGTTATCTTATGATCAGTGTCTTTTATTCTAGCTACAAAAGGAGGCTAAAAGCAGCTAAAGCTATGAATACAGCAGCCATGCTGGGAACAAAGAGTCAAAAGACCAGTGTAGTGGTGCCTGGAACGAACAAATACACAATGGAGGGGTGAGTCCGAAAGAGTCGTATTACTAACTTACACATAAATGGGTCCAGTTGAATATACTTGATGGGACTCATTTAGAGTGGAGATTTTGAAAGTAACGGTGGCTCAGACTCAGAGGCTTGTGTATGCTTATTCGTTCTACTTCAGTGCTAACCCCGTGCTGAATCTGAACATTGAGGAGGCCATGGACCTGGGCTTTGATGGAGAGTGTTCAAACGCTGACAGAATTAGGTAAAATCGTGCCAGTTTCACCTTTGTGTGTGTGTGTGTTATGTTGAAATGCAGTTTATAATGCTTTATAATTGCAGTATATATTCTTATCAGAAATTACATTCAATGTGGCTCTGATAGCAATATACCTATCTCATACCAATGAGCAAATTTAAATTGTCCAATTAACTGAATTGAATAGGAAAACATGTAGAGCTTTCCTTGTGAATGGTTTTGTTTGAGTTGTTTGTAAAACCTTTCTACAAATCAATCACAGTAACTTAAATCAGGAGACACAATCCAGTTTTAGGCTATTAGCATTGGGCTACTGCTACAGTCTTTCACAAATGTTGCAGAAGCTCTTGCTGGAGATACAACATTGCTACGTATTTAAATTACGTTTTAAAGAAGAAATGTTTAGTGACTTTTTAATGGCTGTATAACAGTCTCTGACTTCTGCATGCACTTCCAAGTAATTCTCTGTCCAGTTGAGACTGTAAACATCTTTAGAGCTATGCTGAGTTTGGTAAGTTAAGAAAATGCACAAAAAATACACGTAAAATTGTTAGGTATCTTCAAGTCAAAGTTAACTCAAGGTGATCGTATAGAAGGCATTTTATCAGAATGTTCCCAACTCTCTCCTGGTCTTCAGACATCCCAGTGGCATGTTTGGTCTGATATTGATGTGATATTTGAATCTATTAATCTGGTTGCTGGTCTTTCTCTTCCTCTTTTACCGTCAAGCTTTCCAAGCCTTATGGTTTTCTCTTATGTACTGGATCTTCTCATAATATGCCAAAAATAAAATCCTGGGCATTGGTCCTTTAGGAGAGTTTCAGATTAATTTGAGGAGAAATTCAATTATTTGTTTTCCTTGCCATCTATGGAACTCTATTAGAAAGTCTTTGCCAGCCCAAGAGTTCAAAGGCATTGGTGTTTCGGTATTTCCTGTACTGTTTCATCATTTTCCAGCTAATGCATCCATAAAGCGTCACAGAAAATGTCTTACTCTGAGCAATTTTAATCTTTGCTCTTAGTGATACATCAGTCCTATTGAAGACTTTTTTTCTAGGTCCTTCACAGCAGCTTTACTAAGGGTTATTCCACAATACAGTTATTGACTGCTGGATCTGTTGTTACTGATGAGTCAAAATCTGTGAATAATCTATAAGTCTTCACCCATAACACTAAACCCTCTGGTTTTCTTCACATACTCTATCCAAACGAGAGAACATATTAAAAGTTGTTTTTTTTTTTTTACACGAATCTGAAGCCCGCCATTTCTTCATCCAATCCAAGTTCTATCATTATAAAAATCAATATAAATGTTGAAAGTATGGTGATACTATGCATCCTTGCCTAACTTTTTTACAAATCTGGAATTGCTTACTTCTTCTGTATTCTGTCTTAACTGTGGCATCTTGTCCAATGTAAAGATTCTTAATGACAATAAGATCCTATGGTACACTCCTTTTCCTGGGAACCTTCTATAATTTGACATGATCAACACAATCAAAGGCTTTGTTGTAATACAACAACCCTATTTCCAATAAAAGAAAAAAAAATGCTCAGACAAAATTGATTCTAGCTATAGTATTAATCTGTGCACCCCTGATTGTGTGTGTGTGTATGACTTGTGATTCATGGTTTGTTTTGCATGCTGCTGTTTTCTTTTTTTAGGCTTAATTTCTTGGACTACAACACTGATATGCAGATGAGTGAAAAAGACACCATGCAAATGATGGTAAAAAATAATCTCACTTGCTAAACTGTACATTTCTCACATTTAATTTATTATGATGCAAATATATCAAATAAAAATTACAATGGTCAGAAGTCTCATCCATTCAGATTTTTTAAGTAAATTTTTGGATTTATAGACCTCCAGAAAGAATATTTTATGTGTCTTTGCTTCTTGACAGGTAATTGAGGAAGAGGATGAGGAGAATGCTTGTGAGATTCAGCTTGATGAGAAGAACACCAAGCCACTTGGCCCTGCATTGGCACAACGGGACAATACTAGAGGATCAAGCATCCAGCAAAGCTATGACAACCCATCCTTCAGCACCACTGATCTTTAAGCAACATGAGAATACATGAATACCTGTGCAGTCTCGAAAAATCCATCACCGGAGATAATAAACTGTTCTTCATTTACGTTATACAGCATGTAAACATTCTTTTTAAATCCATCCATCGATCTTCCAAGAACAGAGTTGGAGGAGGAAGTTGTAATAGAAAAGGTAGGGGAAATCACAGGAAATACAAAGCTGTGTCTTTTGTTTTGTTTGTTTACAAAAAATTCAATGACCCCAAGTGCAGACCCTTAGATTGTAGCACTTTCTAAAAGAAGCTGGAGAAATATTAGGAAATTAACTTCACATCTATCATTAATTTAAAAAAGGAAGAACAAAACACTGCATTCCAGTGTGCTAAAATGTCCCCTACACTATGCAATAGAGGTGATACACAAATTGATTTATATTGCATTTGCAGAATTTTGATTAATGCATATTACTCAACTTTATTGTGTTTTGTGTAACTGCAGATGCTTTTTGATGATTAAGTATGAATGAGAACTGTTTTGTGGTATTGGTAGCTGTTTTAGTTAAACTGAACTTGGTATATTTTAAGACGTAAAACAGGTGCTTTTTGTATGAATTATATTGTATAGTTACATTTTTGGCATGATGATTATGAATAATACACACAAAGTTTTTTTTTATATTATTCAACTACTAAATAACATTTTGTAACATACTTAAATTGCTTCTGATCATAACACTAATAGAAAATTAAAAGAATAATGATGAACAGTATGTTTCTAGACATTTATGAACTTTATACATTTTAATGTGTTTATTTTTCTGTTTACTCTGGAAACTAAGAGCTGGTGAGACTAGTTGGCACCAAAAATTAAGGTGTATTTTCCTGATTTTGATATTATAAAATTGATTGATGGAGCAAAGGAACAGTCCAGATTAAATATTTCCATTTAAAAATTGTTTTATTTATTGAGTAAATTAGAATTCATACAAACAATGTTCGACACAATTTCACATTTAAAACATACAATACAATTTTCTAAATAAATTTAGATACACAACAATAGTGTGTCTAGGCAAACGAAAATGATACAAAAATGTAATTTACCTCAACAGCGAAAGAAAAGAAACATTTTCATATCTAACTGGGAAATGTCAAGAAAATGTGCTCAAAACATACAACTTTTCAAAAATGTAACCGAAAGCATGGTTCAATTTCACGAACCAGCGATGTACTGTACCAGTCAACCTACACCTTTACTGTGAACTCAGGCACACCAGATTTAATGGCCTGTGTGACTGAAATTTTGATCTCTTTTAGCTTTGTGCTAATTTAATCTATAACAGAAGCATTTCTGTACTCAATTGTCATAATGGGTCATTTTTATAACACGAGCAATACCTGCAAATAAATCCAGTAAAACTTTAAATACACAACAGTTAAGAAATACTTTTGTTTATATAAATTTAAGAAACAGGTAACAACTGTGAACCATACCATTATCATGAAAAGATAGGAAAATGTTGAAGAAATAAAAGGAGCACATCTACAATTAAAAACAAGAGAACATTAATATGCTTTAAGTAGCAGGTCCTGCATTTGAAGAGATGAGCTATGGTATTGTACAAAAAAATTAATCACTTCTTTTAAAGTGCATTATACTATCTGAATTTAAAATCAAAACAAAACAAATCCCTTTAAAGAGTAAAACACAGCTAAAACAGTTCACAGTTGAAATACGATATACAAATAAATACATAAAACAAAGGCAGAACAAAGCAAATCCCTATGGTGTAGATTCATTATTCCCAACAGGAATTCTAGTTTTCTCTCTCAAAATAATTGTGCGAGATTACCGGTTAGAAGTGTGTGGTATAACCAATAACCATCAAATGCCGCATTTCACATTGCAAAGTGTTTCAAATATTATCTGGAACATATATTGTAGAGAAAGTAATGCTTAAATCAAAATAACACATAACAGACTGAAAAAAATCATCAAGTAATATTATACACTACTAGTTTACCTAAACACTTCACACAATTATATACAAACACGTGTACTGTAAATACAAAATTATTTTTTGAAAAAAATCTCCAAAATGGACAGAAATAAATGTCATTCACAAACTGACCAATATGAAAATAAAACATTATTGTGTGCTAAATAAGGCAGACTTCATTAGACTGTTATCTTTTTATTTATTTTTTTTTAAACTTGCTATTCGTAGTTAGAATAACATTTAATAACATCATTTAATGGCCTTGGTTAAGCAATACAATGTCACCCCCACTAAGAAATAGATAACATAATTATTACTATAAATGCAAATACAGCTGTCATTAAGTCATTGTCATAGCAACACACTGTTGCAATTTTTGGATTACATAAACCGAAATCAAATATGCTGTTTAAAAGCCTTTTTACGTGTCTCCACAAAGACTTAATCTTCAGTCACATAAATTTAAGTTCTGAAAGACTGAAGAAGCCTGAGATCATGTGAGAGGTGAAGGACATCACTCGATTGTGTTACTGCGGAAGCAGCAACGTGGTCGTCGCATGCTTCGGAGTGAAATGCGAAATGGATTGCGTTGGCGCCCTTTTTTTGTGCCCTCCTGTTTCTCCTCAACTTTGCTGCCATCTTTGACTGTGATACTGGTGCTCGGTACTGTAATGGGAGGAGGTGACAGCGGAGGTGAAGGACTGGTATTTGATGTATCTTCATCTGCTGGGGTTGTGGAATTATTTGGAGGAGCTAAGAGTGGAGGAAGCTTCCCATGTTCCTTGATCTGCTTCTCAAGATGCTTCTGGATGGCTATGCCCAGGACTTCTACCTCAACTGCTGCTCCATACACTTCCCAGGTCATTCCTTTCTCATCCCAGCGTACCTCCTGTACAGGTTCTGGTTGTTCTTCCTGGGTAACATCTTTCACTCGTATCTCGGGACAGTCCTCTGGTGCACTGGGAGCAATGGGACTCATAGGTGCTGTGGCAACAGACCGATAATTCACCATTTCTCCCACTTGGAGTTCTGCATCCTTCTTTGGCACCAGGGACAACTCTTTACAGCTAAGTTCAAACTTCCCAGACAGGTACGGAAAGAAGGCAGCAGCAAAACCTTCTGGTGGAGTCATGGGGCTTGTTGCAGCTGATCGGCACATGATCTCTAAACTCACTTGAGTCTCTATGTGCTGCTTTTGACTTAGTGACAGATTGGGTGGAACTGAGTATGAGGACAAAACCTTTGTCTCTTTGGATAGTTGAGACTGTCCATTTAACTCAGAAATGGAGGTGGCCTTCATTTCGTTTCCTTTTGATACTTCTGGAAGTTTTTGCCCAGGAAGACACAAAGGCTTTGAAAGCTGCTTTCCAGTGTCTCCCTGACTCACCTTTGAAGGTATGCTTTCAGGTCCAAATGGAACACCATCCATGCTGGTTTTCTTGGGTGAAAGTTCCTTCATGCTAATATCGGGCAAATTAGTTCCAACATTCTGACTGGAAACTTCCACAGTCACCTCCATTGTGTTTTCCATTTGCAAGGACTGTTCCTTTTTGGCCTTGTGTACTTTGCGTTCTGCTTGTACAGAAATCTTAGATTCATAGTGTTTGGAGGTGACTAAGTCACTACACTGTACGTTGTTGACTTTACCCATTTGATGGTTTATTATTTCCATGTCTTGACTGGCTAGACTCACTCTAGCACCCACATTATGTTTGTCACAATCATTAGAAATGTTTGTCTTAAATCCATTGGAGCCCGAAGGCAAGGGTGTGTCTCTGACACCTTGACCTTCAAATGAGGAAATGGAGTCATAGCTGGGATTTTGAGAGATTACATCAATGCTCTGACTAACCCGCTGATCGCGTTCAGTTGTGTCACTCGCCTTCACATGATCGGTCTCTTGTATTGTTATTGACTTCTCCTCAGTGTAGTCATTGATTTCTATTGATGGTAAATTAAAATTCACTTCTTTTGCTCTTCTACTAATACTTGTCTGATCCTGGGGGTCTTCTGACGCATCCGGTTGTTCCTGCTGAGCTGTTATTGAAGAACAGGTCATTTCAGTATTTTCTGAAGACCCGTCCATCTCGTTAACTGCAGGCAGTGGGTTGCTGATGCTGCCTTTGTTGTCAATTTCATCAAAGTTAGACAATTTAGAGACTATGTTCATATCACAACTCACAATTCCTTCGGATATGAGGGGATTGTCTGATGTAGTTTCTGCTACTAGCGGACCCTCCATCAGTACCTGGAATGGACTTTTTCTAGTCTGCAAATCGAGTCTTAGCAGGTTCTTACTTGCATACCACCAACAACTCTAATATGATTTATACATATGAAAATCTTTTTTCCTGGAGGAAAACAAAAAAAAAAAACAATTGAGAAGGAGACACTGATGTTCTCTGTTTAGCTTAACAACAGGAAAAAATTTCTTTAACAACCAACACGTAACTATAAACAACTATTTGCTTGAAACCTTAACTGAGTGTGAAAAAAAAAAAAAAAAATCAGTGCAATTCATTATGTCCACTACACTACAAAAACAGATTCATTTAGTACTTGCTAGAATTTCTCAGTAATTTTGCATGGTATGTATCCATTGGAATATATGTAAAATTGTGCACCTTTGATTTAAAGTAATTCCACAGCCTTTCATCCAATTCGTCTTGTAGTTTTTTTACATGTGAATATTTTTTCTACCTTGGAAACAATAATGTAATGAGATTAAAAATATTTATGACAATACAGATATGTCAGTTCAACAAATATCTCTACAATGGCACAAAACATACCTTATATTTTCTAACAAAAATGTTACAGATGAAACCGATGCCTTTACATAAGTTAAATAACTGAAAAGAATAACAAGAAAACCTAAGTTTAAATGCCTGCCCTCCTAGAAAGTATTGCACTTTCCATTTGAAAAAACACCATGGAAACCAAAGATGATATGTCCTCTAACCAAAGAAGTATTCTGCTTTTGAAATAACGTTCAAAAAATAACGTCGGCATTTTTCCACATTAATGTGATTCCAGTTAACAAGTACACTGAAATATTTGGTCAAATTAGCATGTTAATATGACTTGACATCATCTGAAAGACTAGATGTATAACTGCTACATACCTCAGCAAATAGATGAACTGAGAAAGATGCCCCTCCATTTTTGCAAAACTCTTCTTATGCTTTGTGTTTTCCCAGTAATTTATTATTATTTTTGATTTCACTTCTTGTTGTTTCCTTATAAACGGCTTCCGTACGCTGAGGTAAGATGGGTGTGCTAGAAGGATCTTTCTGAAAATCCTTAGATGTTGCTGTGGAAGAGAGAATTTAAAGCTTCTGGTGGCTGTCTCCCTGGAAACCAGCTTCAACCTGGCAGTGAGTGGTAATCGAAGAATGGTAGTCTCTTTAAGCTGCCAGTTCATTTTCATGCGTGGATTTATATCTTATATCTATCTTTATCGATCAGTAGTTTGACATATATAGAGGTTGACCACAAAATCATTTTGAATAACATATATTTTAAAAAGACCTGACTGGCTTAAATAGCAACATCTATATTATCAAGACAATACATGTCCGAAATATGGTATATTCTTCTCTCACTTTAAGCTTATGTAGTTTTCAATTTTTGTGTCATTCTTTTACTTTCATGATCAACCTGTGCAAGAATTCTAAAAATATACTATATTATGAATAAGTGAGAGCAACAGTAAAGGATCAGTTGGAGTATTTGAATTGACAGCATCCAATTTCTGTGCAATATTCAACTGAAAATATTAAATAAACTTTACCATTACCGTGTTTACCATTCCTGATTCTGACAAGAGGGATATTCAGTAATATTTTGGAGAGTTTCATTGAAGTTGAAATCAAATCAAATCAGGGGCATATGGCACAATGTATTGTTGTTCCTTGACACCACAGTTGCAAGGCTGAAGTTGGCCACCTCTCATTGTATATTAAGTATGTAAGCTATACCATGTGTTTCTAATGACTTCCCTCACACAGATGATGCACAATTGACTTGGTTACACCAAAATTATGTTGTGTCTGAAACTGATACAGTTCTACCACAAAGGAATTGTGAATTGTTTGCCGCTATTTTATATTTGAATTTAGAAAATTAATTGTTTTAATGCATCTCATAATTAAATTTAACATTTAATATTTATTTAAATATTTCAAAATACATTTGGAATTAAGCTCATAGTTTTGTATATATGAAGAAATGACACATTAATAGACACATTAAAGTGGTTTCCATTTAGAATTAAATTGATTTTTAAAAATTTTGTCACCTCAATTCCCATCGCAAATGGAGAATGACCCATTCATCGATCTTGTTGGTAGGGCAGTGGACATGTGGGTATTAATCTTACCTTAAACAAACCAGTATTTGGATGTTACAGGTCAAAGTAGTGGCAGACCCCTTAATCCAATACATGTGTTTAAGCACATACTGAGAGTCAGATATTCATATAGATATTACACTCGAGTTCTTGCTTATTCTATATGATTTTCTACACTGTTTGGCTTTCATTTTTAGCATCATTACAGTAGATACTTTGCTCAGTTTCTTTTGTTCAAGCAAATTTACATTTCTGCCTTAGATATAAAGCAGGACATTTCAGTGGAACAATTCAGGTAATGTATCTCACTTCAACAGGTGCTACAACAAGGACTTTCTGGGTCTTTAACTAGCAACCTTCTGAGTTGCTAGTCCAAGTTCTTAACCAGTATGCTAAACACCACAATAAATTGTCCACGATTAGAGCTTGGTTGTTTAGCTGACACTTCAAAGTCATCTACAATTGCACACAATTATAGAGCTGGGTACCACAACATACATACTGTAAGTCAGATAATTGATACCAGGAAAAAGAGTTCCTATTGCTGGCAGCTACAAACCTTGGAGAGCCTTCAGCTAATGTTTACGGATAACTATATCATGCAGGACCAAATCTACCTCACATCCGCTGCTAGCTAAAACTAAATATATGAGTCACGGCCTAATTTTTCATGTTCATACATGCATGCACATATTCCCTTTCTGAGTTATTAGAAAGGTAAAAAAGACACATCCATTTAGAATGCTAAATGCCTCACCATCAATTTTCCCAGCATTACCAGATTTTGTATTTGAGGGGTACATTCACCTCTCTTTTTATTTAAATAGAAAACATTATTCTGCCAGTCAATGAAAGAAAAAATGCATAAACAAATGGCTAATTGCATGGTATGATTAATACTCTGCATTTAGAATGTTACCTAAAATGGGATGTGAAACTGCTAAATGATTTGACTCGAGAAAACTTTAATGTAAATCATTGCATAGAAAACAACATCTAGCTATGGAGAGGGGTAAAATATGTAATGATAAAATATGTTGCTTTGGATGACAGCTGTAACTGAAAATCTGAATATGAGATGAATGGTGTACTTTGTATCAGATTATTTACAAAATCTACAATAGTATAGGTGCTGAGTTAATCGTGAATTTATTTTTGGTCATAAAGAAACTAAGTTATATTTCTATGACAATTTTCATAAGACATAGTCTGACCTAAATGTTCTGTTTCTGTCAGTAGTAGTCTCACCATCAACTCCTCGGTTTCCTCCAATCCCTTTCTCTCAGAGAATCCTGTTTCCTAGCAACCAGCAGTGTGGATGAGTGGACGTCATCGTGTGAGAGTCCGGTGGGTAAACAGCTGAGAAAAAAGCATCTACCGAGGACTCAGCTCTTTGCAGGCTATTTTTTTTTTTTTCCCCGAGTATGATTATGCTTGTGATTATTTCCTTGTGACTTTAAAAACAAGACTTAATAGTAATAAGACTTTACTTGCATGTTCACAGGATCAAAATGACAGCACAGTGTAACTGTTAAAATAGCATGACAGACAATCATGCACAGTAATCTAAATTAATGCATTAATTCATTTTCTTTTTACTTAAATTTCCACTATTTAGCTTGAGCATTTCCATGTCATAGAATTAACCGGAAGGTGGATCTGAATAATATTTGTACCACGGAGCCGTGTATATTTGAATAGCTTCAATGTTTCCCTTTCTGTTATCTGTGATGTCAAAGATGAGAGAAATGCAGATCATGAGGTATATATTGCATGTAATTGATTTCACATTTGATAACTGGAGTTTGACTTGTCACAATAACAGTTACGCTAAAATTAAATACATTTTGTAACAATCACATATTTTGTTGCCATTTGCACATTTTCTCCCTGGACTTGATTACATTGCTTACCAAGATTGCAGTGCTACAGAAATATTCTGAAAAACCATGGCGACAGAAAATTCGTGAGACCATTGTCGCCTACCTGAACATCTATTATTTGTTGCCAGCATGACCATGCACATACGTGTGCATGAACACGCACAGACACACACACACATAGCTGACTCCTACTCAGTCCCAGAGACCGGTGTTTTGAAAGGTTTAAAGTCAGCGGTTAGAACACTTTCGGTGCCAGGAGAATTCTTTTTAAATCTGGTTCACAGTTTTTTTTTTTTTTTTGTCCTTTGCTCTTTGGAACCCTGTGAATCTCAACCAAATCATTCATAAGGGACAAGGATGGATAGTTTCAAATATACCCAGATCTCATTCTTTCCAAGACTGGACCCTACAGCAGACAGGATACTGATGATAATAATAAAAATACAGGCTTATAATCAACAACAAAAATGAAGTTTATTCTTCAAATATGTGAAAAGAAATTGAAAACAAAGCTCTGTGGATATTAACTTGACAGCAAGCATTAATTCTGTTGTATATCATTAAATAGGCACTCAACAGTTTGTTTCACTGGCTTCCTAATTTTGAACAACTATTTTCCGGAATCAAAATTTTTATGTTAAAGCAAAAACATTTTTACTTGAAAATTAAGAAGACAGCAAATAATTAATGACCTGAAACCACCAAGATTCATTAGGGAGAGAGGATCATAAGTTTGAAGGATGAAGGATTCCATGGGATACCATAAAATTTGTAGGCTTTTGCGTTTCGTTCTAGAATGGACTAAAACTAATTCTATGACTGACAATATTACAAAGGTGATAAGTAGGCCTATTTTGGGTCCAGTTTTGCTCTAATGCCTTGGATGGTGTCAGTAGCTTTTTCTGTCGCTGTACCTATGGCAGTCTGCACCTGTCTGGAGGCTTCATCCGCAGCTGCAGGAGATTAGACAGCAAGAGGGGGGCTGATTATGGGACATTGAACACCACAGTCATATTATTTTTTATCTTCCACACCAGCAAATGAGCAGTAACAAAGGGATTGTAGGAATATCAATGCTCATTTGCTCAACAGGCTATATACAAGAAAGATGCCTGCACGACAGGAATAATATGATCTGAACATGTGGAGTAACATTCACACTGGAACATTAATTAATGTTAGCAGTTACTCTTTCTTTGTAATATTTATATCCTAACTTATATGACAGAAAAAGTATATGGCAGGCATATTTATAATGCTGTTTTAAACTGGGAAGTAAGCTGGGTAGTCCTAAAAAAGACATTTTATCATCTAATTTAATGGCACAATTTTTTTCCTCATCGATAGGAATTGGTACGTGTAGTCAAAGGCAAAGGCGGCTTATTTTGAAAAAGATCACAAGGTTAAACATTTTCTGAGAAAATGTGACAGAAATTCAGTATTTGTATCATACTCATTGAGGAGGACAGCAGGAATTTGGAGGAGGTAACAGGAAAGATCACTTCTAGCACTTGTCAGATCCAATACCCGTAACTCTACTCATACTGTGCCTTTTTTGCTGGGCAAGGTAGTCGCAGAGATGTCGTGGTTAAGGATACACTCAACCTCATATCACCCGGCACCCCTCCCCCCCCAAGAAATGAAAAAAAAAAAATAAAAAAATTATACATATATATATTTTCCAGGAAAACTGCTCAGTATTGATTTAATGCACTTATTGATTATTAGCACAATTAATGAATGAAATACTTGGTTGTGTCTGGTGGAGCTGTACTGTCATCTAGATTATTCAGCCTGTGTTGTTCTGGAGGTGTATGATTTGAGAGTAAGTGGTGATGGTAATGTGATCGCGTACCAGTGCCGGCTGTTTCTTTAGCAGAATCTGCGACCTCCAGCACGGCATTCTGTGCCGCCTGTACTAAAAAGACAGGGAAAGATGACATCATTTCTGTTTCAGCTACAGGATTCACCTATTTTCTTATATCCATCCATCCATACATCCTCTAACCACTTATCCTGGTTGGGGTCACAGAGTCTTAGATGTTCAGGATGACAGGAATAGATACAGAGACAGCATATCTGTGAAAACATCATTTAATATTTCTCTATTATCAGTTCTTTCCATGCATATATACCTGAATTAAAAATTTTTTAAACAGTAATTTCTGTCAATCATATTGAGTCAATGATGTAGGCAACCTCTATCTCTTCCACAACCAGGTTAAACAATGATGTCCACTCTTGTCCTTAAAGCTTACACAAATGTAAAATAGTCTACTACATTATGTTATGTTAGTAATGGCATTAGTTATTAGACCTCTCAATTTGATATTACAATAATATTTACCTGCCGATTCAATATGTATTGCAATTTTTAAAGTATTGCTATGACTTACATATTGCAATTTAATATTGATTATTGCTGATTTTTTTTGTTGAAAAGAGAATTTCCAGATGGACATTTTCCTGTAATACAATCAAGTATTTTAAATTGCTTTATTAAGTTTACGAGTAAACGTCATAACTTTATATGTACTATACATTCTTATTACAAAAACTAAATCAGTAAAGTTATCGTAGCAACAGCATATGCCTTGTTGTACGCATCTCATATTTAACTGGCTATAGTAACTTATCACAGTATGGTTTATGTTGCACATGGATGCATTCTGTTGATGCTAAAGTTTTTTTTTATTTAAAAATCATTTTTTAAATCAGCCCAGCGATCCGATAATTGCCGTGTAGGTCTCTGTGATTCGTAAATGAATCAACTTTTCCCCACACCTATTAATAGATGTGTGAACTTACCGTGTTAGCCGTTCTGCACAGTAGAGACTTACACGTTAATGTATCAGCTCTAGATCTTTATTTAGGAGGCTGGCAATTCATATAGTACCTATCATAACTTTGGAATAGATTTACTTTAATTATAAATTATTCTAGCAAGTTTAAACAGAATCCCAACAGAATGAATAAATGAAGTCCAAAGATTAAAAACTATATAAACATTAAAATCTAAAAAATGTTAACATTTTCTAATTATCTTTATGTAGTTGTACCTGAAGTCATCAGGACAAAACAAGAAAAATACTCCAAGTTTAAATACTTGGAAGCAAGTTTTATGACAATCAGCTATTAATAATACCTACTTTACAGAACGCAGAAATATTGTGCTTTCAGGCACGGGGGAAAAAAAAAAAAAAACTCCCATTTTCTTAAAAATGGGATGAATTTTTTCCAATACTTTTTTCAGGAAAAATTAAATATATTTTATGTTGACAAATGAAGAAGCTACAGGAAGACGAATGACAACAGGGTCAGTGCATCCTACCGGCAGAGTCTACAGCGCCCTTGCTGGTCATTTGGGTGGTGTTTTTGAGCCCTTCAAAGGATTTCTTAACAGAGGCCATCCTGCTCAGTTGTGTGGTAGGCAGCAGGAAATTTTGAGGTAGAAATGCCATTTTAATACTCCCAGCCACTGGGCAGGTGTACCAGGCTTACAGACGTCAAACTGATTATGCATGTGAAAGCAAAGCCGCAGATTAAAATGGCCATCTAAAATGCAGCCCCTCTGGGCTACATGTCAGCACTTTTTAAGCATAGTTCAATAGCCTGGATGACAGTAAGCATCACACAACAGCCACATTAGCATGCAGGTTTAATCAAATTGCATTGAAAAGGAGTCGGCTGGGTGTTGAATAATAATAATAAAAAAAAACAAAACGCACAGAACAGGCATAAAACACACTGTTTTCAGTCTTTATTATTTACAATGGACTGCTTTGTCTTGCTGGACACATAGATCGTAATGCTGACAGTTCTTGTATTGTTTTAAAGCACATTTTACTAACATTCAGTATAATTGACACATTAAACCACGTCGAATTTAACCTGCAGTAAAATCAATATACTCACGTACATACACGCACACATACATTTATTTACATATAGTTTTTCATCCACATGTAACATGGTTCAATGGAATGATTGCACAAGCAACTGTAAAGATACAATGTATAAAATTCTAACGTGTCAAATAAATTAACCACTTGTATTATAAATTAAAAATACCCCACTTACAGGCATTTTACACAGCTATATAGGATTACAGTTCTCATATACTTATAAATGGAGTTTTGCTCTCCACTGTGATTTATATTGGAAGATAGGAACCATCTATATCACAGATATAAACACCAGTACACAAAGGAGCACAAACTAATCTCAGGTCTCATTTCATTGGGAGGGAAGCAAGGAAATGAGACCTGGATGAGCACATTTTTAGTGAACAACTAACACTGTGTAAACACATTACAGAAAAAAACCGTGACATTTACAATATATCAATGTATCATTATTTAAAAGATTTCTCTTTCAGGAAGAACATATCCTTGGGAAACATTTTTTTGCAACAAGGGTTACTGTGAGGGTTTTTTTTTATTTGTCCTTTTATTATTATCTTTACTGTGCTGCTGGCCAACCAAAAGCCACAGAGTGTTGTTTATGCTTCTGGTTCATAGTCCTGGTACTGCCCCTACATGAAAGAAACAAAACAAAAACTTGGTTAAAAGCAATCCGGTCTGGAATTCTGATTACTTTGAACATGTCCCCTGTTGTAACCTCATTTAAACATCTGTATTGCAATCCAGCCAGCCTTGTCAATCATGCCTTTCTCCACTAATCAATCTGTACAAAGATGTACCTCAGTTTTCTCCATTGAATTATGATGAGATACTGTTGCAATATCTTTAAACTGCCATGAGAGGGCACCACTTCAAAAATGGTTGCTGAGCAATGAGTCTGAATTAAGAGTTAGGATTACTGCAACAGTGCAAAGCCTATCATGAATTTCCTTTTAAACCCTTTCCATTATATTTCATTCATGTATTCAGGTTACAACAATGGGAATAGGAACCGTAAGCAATTATAGTCCTTCAGCATGCAGAAGGGGTCATGTGACAATGACAATAACTAAGCCTGTGAGCACGAGATGCAGCAGGAATCCCTATTTATAGAAACAAGAAGCTGTCTCTGCTGGTACCCACAATGCACCACACCTCTTTGCATCACCACCACACCCACGCAGTCAGTAAAATTATGCTTCTGAGAGAGAATTGGGGGAGGGAGACGGGAGCAAGGGTAAAAGATGAAGAGACACAGATAGAAGAAAATCTGGTTCTCATTTTCAGCATAAGCATCCAAGTATTCTCTGACTGATTTATAACTGAGGTCAGGGCCATTCAACCATAATTCAGTCTCTGTGGCTCAAGTTCATCTAATGCAGGGTGTCCATCCTCACAAGAGGTCCTGAACAGGTCTCTCAGACAAGACTGATATGTACTAATGAATACATTAGCTCCAATTAGTAAACAGAATACAACCCTTGACATTCACTGTCCTTGACACAGAGAACATAGGCTTTTAATAAATAATAATTGCAACCAGACATTATCTACAATTACTAAGTCTGTTTTGCACATTCTCTGACCTTCCTGCCCATTCTTGCTTATTGAACAACTGCTTCAATTTGAAGGGTATTTTACATTGTTTACAGTTAGCTGTTAATCTATTCCTTCTGATTCCATTATCTGATTTTGTGGAATGTTTATGGTCAGTATGCGACTAAGGAAGTGTATTAAGGCCACTGATTAAAAAGCTATATAGATTGAGAATAAGTTGACATTACGAGAATAAAGTTGTAATTTTAAACAAACATCAACATGAGGGACACCGAGGAATGGGTGAAGTCACACATTACTAATGTTTTGCATACAAAGAAATATTAATGATAATCAGAAAATTGTTATAACATTGAAATGATTGTGCAAGAAACTATTTAGAAGGAAGAACCACATGGACTTGGAGGACATTGCCACTTTGGTGGAAAGGGCAACCACAGGTAGTGATTGTCTACATGGTTATGGAGAGCGATTTAGGAGGTGTGGGAGTAAAACCTGGCTAAGGTCATATTTTCATACTACTGAGTGACCACAATCCATCCCAGGCGAATAGGCTACCAGTAGCTCTGCTACTATGACAGAGCCTGCATTTACTATAGGTCTGCATAAATTTGGAATAAGGTTACACTGCTAAACATAGACCTTCTGATGCTACAGTACATGCCAGCCTGAAAATTGTTCTGTCAACGCAACTCTACTGACAACCTGCCTAGTAACGCTCAATTTATTCTCAAAATCTATATTAAAAAAATCATCACTGGAAACTAGAATACTGGATGGAACATTGTAGCTAGCAATATCACTGACTAATGATAAAAGTCCTTTTCAAACCAACTGGAAAATATCTACAGTAGCAAACTAACCAAAACTGAATTCTTAAGCCTATTTCATACTTCACTTTTCCACGTTCCATCACAGTCCACATACAGTCGAGCACACGGAACTTTGTGTTGATACTACGTATTAGCGTACGCGTACGTTGATGGTTGGCAGCAACGATATTCCACAAAACCAGCAGAGGGCACATCTCCTATTGATCTGAATGACGCGTGTGCAAAAGTCGTGTTTAGCTGATCTATCTACTCGAGTTCACACCCCAGAATACTTTCTTGTGCTCCTTGAGAGACAAGTTATATGTGGTGGGTACCACCACACTTCCTCACATACACTGTACCTGCTCACTGAGGGTGTCCATGACAAATACTCTCTTCTTCTACTCCATCAGCATTTGTTCTTTTAAAGTTGGCGCTGCCATCTAATAGAAATTCCCAACAGTGCACTAATCTATTCGTTGCACATATGCAGATGACACACAAAATGTCTGCAACATACAAAATCTGGGCTGCATGAGCTCCCTTAATGACTAAATTCGCATGTGGACCACGATTGAGCACAAAAAAGTGAAGTATAAAGTAGGCTTTGCCAGTTGGCATCTGAGAATTGCAACAAGATTTGAGGTCATTTTTCATTGGTTCCTACCAAATCTCCCTACCACATCAAAAATTTAAATCAACTCCATTTGTATTACCAAGCATGTTCCATCAAATTAAGCACCAGTCCCTGTATATCCTGATAGTTTCTCAGTTATTTTTAACAGTCTTTGTTAAAACCACCACATTCTGGTTGCAAAATTCACTCCACCAAATTAAAACTAAACTCTGTCAAATTGTAAACACACACCATAACGACATTAACACATATCAACACTCACTGGTTAATCACAGGTAAAACAATGACCATCCTTCTTACCGAGGCATAACACAAACTATGCAGTCAGTTATACAGTGCAATGTTAGAGGACATACTGTCCATTACTTGTTAAAATGCCGATTAGGACTCTAGTTGCGTAAGCAGACAAAGTTTAAAAAGCTAGAACACATGTTCACTAGTCACATTTTGTGAATGTTCATAAGAACAACTCAAAATTACTCCTATAATGTAATTACAAAACCAGTACATATTGTTATAGAAAGTTTAGCATTTACCTTTGACCTCATTAACTTTGATCCATTCTGTCCCTAATGTTGGGTACAGGTTCTCCAATATCATATCACACATCTTCCCAAGTGATGTAATTGTGTAAATACCTCGGGGAGGGCCGTGGCAGACTGACATGGTTACACATTGTCTGTACATATACATACTTCTGTTCCTTAACTCTGTCAGTATGTGTACCAAAGGGCACTCTGTAGATTTCAGATTGATGGGCTGACATTGCAACATCTGATCAGTTGCTATACTAACAGTATGACTCTTCCACACAAAAGTTCAACTTGTCCACCACCCTGGGTCTTCTTTCAGGTCTATAAAAACAGTATATTTCCACTGAGTACAACAATTCAGGAAATGGTACTGGCTTACTGTACATATGGGTGTCAAATTTGGCCATGTATGTTACATAGAATGTGAGGTTCATATAGGGTCTTACTAATTGTCAAACCTGAATATCCTAATAATGCCACACGTGAACATGACACATTAAGCTACATCCTTTAGTCAGTCTCACGCGTCGAAAAGTCAATGTCATGATCTACAATGGTTGGTCAGATTTCAGTGGAGACCTCTATTCTTCGCCGTGTTCTCCAACCAGACCTTTCAGTCCGCACTTGAATTCTCCAACCAGACCTTTCAGTCCGCACTTGAATTCTCCAACCAGACCTTTCAGTCCGCACTTGAATTCCTCTTCCCTTTTTGCTTCCCCTTTCCCTTCCTCATCCTCATTGTCCTTCAGGTCCCATCCTTTCACCTTTTTATATTAAAATAATGCCACAATCTCTCCGATCCTTTAAGTGTGTTACTGTGTGCTGATTGATGTACAGCTTTTTTCAAAAAGTGGTTATAGCATTGCAAAGTTGAGTCTGTCTGAGGTAGTAATTTGGGGTAGGGTGTCATCAGAAAAGGTCATTGGATAGCAATTTCTTCCACTTAAATTTTTCAATCATCTGATGACCATTGCCTAGTGTTTTACAAAAAACACATTAGCACCAAAGACTGATGCCCATTGACTATATGGCCAAAAGTACATTTCAGTTGGGGGTGTGGCTAACAATTGCATAAAAGCAATCATACAGCTATGCAATCTCCATAGACAAATGCTGGTAGCAGAACAGGTCATAATAAAGAGCTCGATGAGCTTCAACGTGACACTAACACAGGATGCCATCTTTGTAACTAGTCAGTTTAATAAATTTCTGCTCTGGTAGACCTGCCCCGGTCAATTGTAAGGGCTCCTAATGTGACATAGAAGTATCTAGGAAGAACAACTACTCAACTGTGAAGCTGTAAACCACACAATCGTACAGAGTAGGACTGCTGACTGCTGAAGTACATAGTGCATAAAAATAGCTTGTGCTCAGTTGCATCATTCACTACCAAATTCCAAACTGCCTCGAGAAGCAACGCCAGCACAAGGACTGTGTTGGGAGTTTCATGAAAAAGGTTTCCATGGCTGAGTGGCTGCACACAAACCTAGGATCACTATGTGCGATGCTAAACACCAGCTGGAGTAGTGCAAAACACATCACTTTTTGACTCTATAGCAGTAAAAACATGCTCTCTGGAGTGATGAATCACATATCGCTACCGGGCAGTCTTACGGACAACTCTGGATATGGCAGATTGCAGGAGAATGCTTCATACCTGAATGCAAAACAATAATGTTTGGTGGAGGAGGCCTAACCAGTCTGGTGCTGTTTTTCAGAGTTTGTTAGTTCCATTGACGAATACTCTTAATGGTACAGCTAGGGGCATCACTAGAGAATTAGGGTTGGGTGGCTGGTCACAAGCTCAGAATAATTGATGACATACATATAAATGTATACTTATTTGGGTGCGTGGGCTTTAAACAAGCTTAGCAACACTTCTGGCTAGAGCAAAAGACATCCTAGGCAATGGCATGGTTTCAACTTTGTGACAACAGGTTGGTGGAAGGCCCTTTCCTGGTCCAGTGTGACTGTGCACCCACCCACAAATTAAGGTCCATAAAGACGCATGCCTAAGGGAGGTTGGTGTGAAAGAGCTTGAGTGGCCTGCACAGGGCACAAACCTCAATTCCTCTAGGATGATCCTCTCAATATGGTCTTTGACTTTTCATATCCACTCTTGTACTATCCTCTTTACTCCATGGGATAATTCTGAAGAATAGTGACTTAGTGGTTAGCAGAACTGCCTCACACCTCCAGGGTTGGGGGGGGGGGGCGTTGAATCCTGCTTCCATTCTGTTTGTGTGTGCAGATTTTGCAAGTTCTCCCTGTGCCTCACGAGGTTCTGTCGGGTACTCCGTGATCCAAAGACACGTGCTCCAGATCAACCGGCTTCACTCACACTACATGCAATTTAGAGAACGTTTTAGTCTTCTACGACAGGTGGAGTAACATGCTGGTTGTGGGCCTCCTTCATTGCACCGATTTATAAGTGGACCCCGCACTGACACATGACAAATGCTCGCAAAGAGCTGTGGCATCATTAAAATCTCATTAATTCAAACAATTCCTAAATTTCCATATAATTTCTCCACCCAAAAGCAATCAGTGACTAAAAATGCATTGCTACATTCATATGCACCTGCATGTTCTACTTCTGAACTAACCAAAATGAAGAGAAGTTTACTGATGTTGAGAAAACCAGCTTGTTTCAAGGTGTAAGTCGACTAGCATTTTTAAATGTTAGTTAAGTGGCATGAGTTAGAAACCAAAAAGGTTATGGGTAATTTTCAGGGGAGTTTAAAATAATCTGTTAGGTATAGCCAGTTAGAAGCACAAGAGGTCCAAATGTCTTTATACCAAAATAAGTTAACAGGAGTGCCACTGCATGATTCCTATAGATATAATCGATAGACAAAGCATGAAGACAGATGCAATGTCAAAGCTGATTACCTAAAACTGTAATTAAAATATGCTTAATAAAGGAACACTATGTGCTAAGCAGAGAAGAAAAAAAAAAAGTGAGAACTAAAAAGTTGTGAAAATGAAAATAAGATTATTTCTTATAGCCAGCACACATATTCTGGATTCAGCTTAGGCCTACAGATACAAGATCATAATATAAAAACTTTGGGTTAAAAAGATATTTAATAGGAGGACACAAATGTTGAATTCTCTGCTCCCAAAAGCTACTGAAGCCAAACGTTTGTTTCATTTTAACAAGAGCTCCTTTGTGAAACATTATTTGCAAGTGTTGCAATTTGGAAGTAGTCACGTTCTACCCAAAGACAAAATGAAGAATTCAGATCTACATTATGTAACAAAAATATATTACCCAATGATATACTGCTGTCGGAAATATCCTATAAAAGATTATTTGCCCTGTAAGTAGACCCCTCGCCTTTTTATGGTCTGAAACCTGTCGTTTTGCTATGACCCGCCTATACAACAATAGCTAAATTGTGGTCTGTAAATGTTCATAATTATGGTAAGAAAGTTTTTCCTGTGTTTGGATTGTGTGTTTGTCTTTTATTTCTTTTATTTTTATCCATGCTGCCAGTAGAACTGTGTGGATAGTCGTATCATTATTTCATTTACAATATATAGGTAGAATATTACCTTCTGTGCCATATGTCTGTTCATAAATCTGGAACACCATCCAGCTGTGGCTTTTAAATAGATCAGGTTGTAATTTCTGACTTGTGTAAACTGTAATGCATACGTATGAATGACAGTGTGTAGAACAAGATGGCCTTTTTCCTATTAAAATCCATGTGCAGTATTAAAGTTAGCCTCAAGTTCTGCACAGAAGCTAGGATTATGTCAGAGCTTCTTGACAGATTTACTGGCAGACAACTCCAACTTCTTTTTACACCACTCTAAAACCATTCTCACCCCAAATTGTCTCTCTGTCACACAGTTATTTTGATAAAGAACTAGCAAACAGTCAGTATTTTCAGCAGAAAGGTCTTATCTGACAGAATTTATCATAAGAAGGCCACTCTGTCTCGAATATTTGAATTTTCCCCAAAAACGCATCTTACGGGGTGTTATATACAGTGAACTACATTAGGCCCTAATGGAAAACAAATTAGCAGGGGAGTACTGCAAAAGTTCTGGAAAAACTTCCTTGTTCAAATTTGGGGGGCACACTATCATGCTACACTACAGTAATGGAAGTTAATTATGCCAAGTAATTCCAGGCACATTCAGAAGAATCTGCAACCAAGGTCTATTTAAATATAAAGCTGCAATGGTAATTTACATTTCTGGTAGGGCATAGTACAATGGCACACAGTAGGAGTTATTAAAATCTGACTTATTTGCAGTAAACTCTTCTACCTGCACCCCTCCTCAGTTATAACCAAAACCATTGTGTGCAGGTACCTCACAATGTCAGTTCAATACAGGACACATGCGGCTCACACACACACACACACACAGTATATATACATAGAAATATAAAAAATACCCTGAAGGAAAATATAAAAAAAAAACAAAAAAAAAAACACACCTTAAAATCACAGATCCTAGCTAGGTCCTATGCAATATCCTCAAATATACAAAGCTATACGTTGATATTATTCTGCCATAATTCAGTGCAAAAACCAACCAAACATCTAAGAATTGAATATATTATATATAAACGTATTGATACATCATGTGGTCTAGTCTGCCTTTTTGAAAAGTTATGGAAGGATATGGAAAAGCATGTAGGCAAGCAGACTGACAAGCTGCTGCTTTTTTTTTTTTAAGGTGGGTAAATTCATGACACCATTTGCCACAACATACTGTATAACAAACTGAAGACATTCTTTTTCAATTCGTTAATAGTTTAAATGACTTCAGATGTCCTTCGGTGTTCTGCTGCAAATATCGGTGCATATGGTTTTTAGTTTTAGAAACGACGTTTCAGTAACGTGACCTCATACCTCCAAGAGCAATAATGTGTATATGGAGTTTACATGATCTTGCACAGTTGTCCCACAGGTTCTCTGGTTTCCTCCTAGCATCCATAGATGTGAAAGGGAGCTATGTTATATGGGCTGGAGACAGTGGCACTGACGGAAAGACAGGAGGTAGGGCTGGACGTGACAGAGTTAAAGATGTTAAGATTTGCATTGGGTGTGACAAGGATGGACAGGAATGAGTATATTAGAGGGTCAGCTCACGTTGGATGGTTTGGAGTAAAAGCCAGAGAGGTGAGATTGCATTGGTTTGGACATGTGCAGAGGAGAGATGCTGGGTATATTGGGAGAAGGATGCT
>JAACJT020000002.1:6215159-6248149 GCA_009936485.2 Gymnarchus niloticus | reverse complement strand
AGAGGTACAGAAGGAAAGGGAGTGGGCAGGGAGTATGGAGGAGGAGCGAGGGGGAGGAGGGGGGGGGGGGGGGGGGGGTGGGGTGGGGGGAGGTGGGGGGGGGGATGGGTGGGGGGTTCCTTCGTTTAAATGATTCTATTAGGAGAATAAAGAAACTTGTCACAGGCATGAATTTATACTACTGTGCCATACCCAAGTGGAATATTTTAGAAGTTACTTATTGATTTTCTATAATAAGTTTTTTTAAGCCCTGGGATTCTAGAGTCCATGAGGTTACGAAGAGTTGGATGCAACTAAATAACTGAACAAAGTAAATGCCACATTTGCTTAAATATTATTGTTGCGGAAAACTCAAATTTGTAGGAACCAGGTATGTTTGTAAAATGCTCATCAGGTCCACAAACATGATTATTTGGCATTACCTACATATCTTCCTATTTAACTGGTAAACAGAAATGAAGAGAGCACTTTTTAAAAGTCTTAACTGGTTGACATACAAACTTGTAACACATACGAACAAGCAAAATACTTTGATGCTTTTGGATATGCCATGGACACTAGTGGTTTGAATAACTATTCAAAAAATTAATATACACAGACTCCCACCTAAACGTCTTCTCATATATGTATAACATGAATCACGGCTCTTAGGATTCTGGTTTACCCAACTATAACCATATAAGAGTCTGTAAATCAGGTCATGGTGACAGGCCACGACATCTGTACCTTACCTACATACATTACCCCTTCCTTAGTCTTCTCTGCCGCTACAGCCACCCCCTCCTTCGTCTTCTCCGCGGCGGCTGCCATTCCTTCTTTAGCCTTGGACAATCCCTTCATTAAAACATCCATCTTGACTCTCGTGCTGCGGACACGACATCAAGAATTAATTAACACAAAGCAATCACACAGCACCAAATGACACTCGCATGCTTTTATGGATTTTATAAATCAGTACTGGTTTTGACAAACGCCGGTGTCAGCCGTAGAAGGAAAAACTGTAAGCCTTTCCAATTACCGTTAAAGTATATAGCAAAGCTCCGCGTCTGCTTTTATTTTATAAAGCAGCAAAGACGCTAATTTCACCGTGATAATTGACGGGTTGGTTTTAAATGTCCAATATCCGTCAGAAGCGCCTGTCCCTTTAACGGGTTAACGGTGCACGCGCTCATTAATTATCACCGCTAACGCCATATCACGAATTAAGGCGGAGCTATAAGCCAGTGAGATTTACTTTAATCAAACACGAATGTGTGTGCAAGATGCTGGTTCACACCCTGGTTTAATTTCTTCTATAAAATATTGGCTCCCCCCACCGACACCGTTAAACAAGTGATTGAATAAAGCAAATTAAATCACAACCTCCTATTCTATACATAGGACGTTACACATTCAGTTTTCCGTAGCCTTCCCTGGATATAACGTATGTTATACACCACTGAACTAAAAACAAACAAAAAAAAAAAAAAAAACAGAAGAAAAGAAAAGCACATTGGTACCACTTCCATCAAGTCACTTAAAATACGTCATTATCCCGTTCAGGACACCATGTAAGACAATTCCCCCAAAAATTAAATTTAATGAAACAGACAACGCAAAAATACAGATAAATTGCAAAATCCTCTATTCGTAAAGTTAATATCGATAATATGCAACATGTATCCTGGAGGCGCTCGACGTAACGCCAAGGAAATCTCCAATGTCAGTCACCTACCATGCGTACGAAATGACTCGCTTGTGGCATTTTAGTCAAAAAGCAATTACTCGTTTACGTGTAAAATACAAAATTGGCCTTTAAATCTTAGCGTGATTATCACAAAGCAGACTTACGTTTTTAAAATCGCACGGCCTTGTTTAACTAGATTCCCGCAGATTCAGATATGGTTTTAGGAGGTAAAATCACAATATAATCGCTAGGTGGGTCTTCCTCTTTACGTTCTCAACCAATAGCGGCAGATGCTCCTGCGGAACAGCTGAGAGAATCACGCCGCTCCTGCCATTGATCTACCAAAGATGTCAGCTCATATACGACCCTGTGTGGTTGCAACCAGTTCATATTGCAACACGCCTCCTATAAAGGAACGCCCTTCATGCAACGATCTTGGCATTGGAACTCCGACGTCATATAGGGAATCTGTGTAGCGCATTTCAGTCTGCTTTATCGTGACCGATGCTTGTTTATATGGTAATATTGTGTTCTCGACCATGCATCTGACTTTATTTGTGAGGCCACCATTGTTGTATGATGATGATGATGATGATGATTGGTGTCAGTGTCGTTATACTCATGCGATACTATTCTTATTATTAAATGTCACTATTTAGTGAAAATGTTCTGCAGCATGCACACCTATACATTTACATCAGTCCATAACCGGGAAATCCCACTGCAAGGATATAAATGAGTAGGCAGGTTGCCACACAGATTTTTCAGAAATGGAAGTGAGGAACACCTGATCAAGAAGTCCAAAGCTGGTGTTGACCATCTCCACCATTACATGAATGAAGTTTTTTTCTAAGGCTTACAAAAACATATAAATAACTTTATTAATTGCTGGAAAAAAGTCTTTATTGTGTCATAGGACCATAGCCAATATGGAAGCAGAGTGTCTTTTTTTCCAATGCAAGAACTATGGTAATGAAACATATAATTTTATAACCATGTTGCCCTGTCTCTGATACTGATGCACCTTACATTCACTGAAGGTTCTGAAAAAAGGCAAATGTATATAAAGTACGGCTGTTAGAGCACCACAACTTGACTCACATACATGTACATTGTATAGTTCATTACTATTTCCATGAGTTTTCCTTACCCAATATTAGTTATTCAAATAATTATTGCAGTAATACATTGTAATATTACATCTATACACTATTTGTTTTGAACAATTGTTATTCTATTTTTTATTTAACTTACCAGCTGGTGATTTCTGGCAAACAGCACACAATTAATAACCAAGTTTTGTTTGTTAATACTTAATTTTACTTTCCATTTTATTACACATTACTGACAAGAAAAAGTTTAAAATAAAATTATACATTCTGCCTACTTTGCATTCATTTTCAATGTTACAAATACACAAATATTAACCAAGATTCATATTAAGAACACATGAACAAATAACTATGGATAAATGTGAAAGAGAAATCAGTTTTGTCACATTGCTCCTGGATTGCTACCAAGGGGTGCTCTCTGCTCCCCTGCTGGACCCTCACCTCCGCCCTCGTGCACCAGTAACTGATTGCGTCTGCTCTATATTGCCCTGCTCACTCCTATAACCTTTGTTCTGTAATTGAACTTCCCGTGTTTTCTCCTCCCAAAACCCTATCTGCCTTACTACCAGTAAAATGTACCCCTATACAGCTCAATAGTGCTTCAGTGCCTTCCTTTCCCTGCTATTGGATCCCCTCATTCCATCATCATCCTGACAAGATTTCACACCTCGTCAGTCAAATCTGCTCCTTGTCAGTTTTGCCAGTGATAAAAGATATTATAAATGTCATTTCTTTTCTACTTATGTTCATGGCCACTTATACATTACTTAATTATTGTGCGGCTGTTGGATCAATTACGGTGTTTTGTTTACATTGTTGGAAATATTAACAACAAAAGCTACTGTACAGGGGATAATGTCATGGATTCATTAGATGGGCTATATGATACACAGTACAGATATGATGAGAAATTAGAATGTAATAAAGACATGAAAAAGACCTTATACTGAAGATAAATAACCTTCGGATGAGCAAAAACCTCAGAATAGCTAACTTTGGATTTCACAGGTTGGCATCACCAGATTTAGTTTCAGCTGAAAGCATCAGGGTTGCTGTTACTTGTGCGGTTGCCTTTTGTACGGAAACAGCAGCGGTCGCAGCTTCCTTTTTAGCACACTCATCCTTTTCATCGGACGTCTGTTTCTGTGGTTTCACTGAACAGCTTCCACAGCTGAGGAAGCTCAGAGAAGACTTGGATGCTGAAACACAGCACCTATCACATTTCAACGTATATTGCGAGGCTCACAGCAAGATGATGAAAAGCCACCAACATCCTAATAAAGTTCTGTATGGCAGACGTCTCACTTAAGTGCTTAAATAGATGGTTGACTGTAACCAGATTATTTCAATTTTTTGGTGAGACTGACTTGAACTTCATCTGCTACAATTAGCTACCAGACCTCGTCGGGTTTTTGTGTATTAGATCATACCAATAAAGAAGTGTTTTGACTCCTCTAGGAGAATCTGAAAGTCTGAACCTGATCTCTTCTTCTAAATCAATTACGTGTGTGCAGGATCCCATTGCACCAAATCTCGTTGAAGAGATTCCACCATCAATTAGCATTTGTCACATCTTTTGCTCCATGCACTGCCAGAGGGTGCTTCTGTACAAGCCTGACTGTTGTCTACTCACCTGTTTCCTATTGTCGTTCCTCACCTGCACATAATTAGCTGTGTCCCAGCACTGTATAATTGCCCCAGTTTCACAGAGTCCTCGTTCTGCCACTGAACTATCTACTGTGTCTTAGGTTTCCTTGTTCTCTTGTCACAGCCTGTCTTGTCTAGTCCTAGTATGTAGACTCACATCTTCTAGTACCTGGATCTCATTTTGTTCCCTATGGTTCGGGTTGTTTCAGTAAAGGCCATCCTGGTAAATCCTGCATCTGTGATTGTTGTGTTTTTGCATTTGGCTCTGTCCTCAGGTGCTGCATGACAGTAGTACCTTATTGTATATAATAAGCTCATCACAATGCTTTGTATTTGTACTTAATCGTTTTTAAGTGGTTGCTGTCAAATTTGTCCTTAAGAAACCAAATCTTCATTCTACTGACCTATCAAAGTGCAGGTGTATCTCAAACCTCCTGTGTTTCACAAAAATCTTGGGGAAAATGGTAAACAATTATGTACCTTTCTACTGCAAAATTAAATTCATGAATTAATTTGTCCTGGGGTAAGACCACATCAACGTACTGAAACTGCATTAGTGAAAATAATGAAACACCTGGTGCTCTTAGATCTAAGTGCAGCATTTGATACTGTAAACTGATATTTTTTGGACTGGTTTGAATCCATAGTTGGTATTGAACTAGAGGCCCTGTCCTTTTTCTGATTTGATTTTACTGACAAGGTGAATTGGCCTGGGCATTTGATGTGAGGTACTGGACTTTGTGTTCTTCTAAATTAATATAAAGCATTATTGCTTGGTCCTACGGTAGTTTAAGTTGTGCTTTGATGGAAAATTTGATGGTTTCCCTTATAAACACAGTACAGCAATTAGAAATCGGTGTCATAGTTGACTCATAGCTGTAGTTTCACATTTGTTACTCAAAAAATGCCACAATATTCCTCAAACAGAATTCCTCTATTTGAGGAATATAGCCAAGGTTAGGAAGACAATATCCTCCAATTAACTGGGTCATTATACAGACAGTTTTTGCAAACTACTGAAACCACAGTTCATACTGGAACTAGGAATTTTAATCACATTAGTCCCGCTTTGTCAGTGTTAAGATTTGTATTGATTTTAAGATGCTATTATTAACTTATAAAGCTTTTAATGGCCTTGCCCCATGATATATTTGTGATCTTTTGGTGCCCTATAACCATTCTTTGCTTTGTAAGGGGTAGGATTTTTATTAGATTATAGTGTGGGAAAATGCTGTGTTGGGCTACAGAACATTTTCTTGCAGAGCTCTGGAATGGCTTTAAGTCCAGGTGAAAAACACATCTGTTTAGTTTAGCTTAAAAGGAAAAATAGCCCTACATAGTTACTCACCCCCCTGCTAAGTTTATAGTCTGAGAAGTAGAGCTGGGTGGCGATCCGAGTCATTGACTTTGGATGAACTGTGCTGTCAGTGCTGTCGCCTATGCTTCACATGTAGCCATGCATTATTGGAGTGCTTGCAGTCAGGGATTCATCATGCTTATATTCTTACCTGCCTCTCCCTACTATAGTTGTGCTGCTATATGTAGTCCTGCTGGCAGAGTTGAGCAACTCAAGCCAGATGACTTGACCTGAGTCTGCCTTAAGTCTAAAAACTTTCTGATTTGAGACTTGCTTGACTGTGCATAAAAAATAACTCGACTTGACTTAGACTTGATGATCTAGGACTCTGGGCTTGACTAGTTCCCAAGCTGGACAGCAGACTGCAGCTCTGCAATGACTTTGAACGAAGTTGCTTGGTTCCCCATATCCAGCATAGACCAAAATTCCTCCAAGAGTGCATCAACGACTCATCCAGGAAGTCACAAAAGACCCCATACTAACGCCTAAGGAACTACAGGGCTTGATTGCCTCGGATAAAGATTCTACCATTAGAATGAGACTGGCTAACAATGTTTTTTATGGCCAAGTTGCAACACAAAAACCACTGCTAACTAAGAGGAGCATAAAGGCTCATCTCACATCCCAATCAACATCTTCACGGCCCTCAAGCCTTTTGGGATAATGTTCTATGGACTGTGGAGTCAAACTTTTTGGAAGACGGGTCCAGTTACATCTGAAATAAAGCTAACACAGCATTCACCAATAAAAATGTCATACCAACAGTCAGACAGTCAGGTGGTGATAGTGTGATGGTGTGGGGATGATTGAACCATGAATTCTGTTGTCTACCAGAAAACACTGAAGTAGAATATTCAGTTATCAGCCTGTGATCTGAAGCTCATTTGCAAGGGGTTACGCAGCAAGACAATGGTCTGAAGCACAAGAGCACATCCTCCTCTGAAGGGCTCAAAAGAGTGGCCTAGTCAAAGTCTTGACTTGAACCCAGTTGAGATTCTGTGGCAGGACCTTAAGTGGGCAGTTCATGTTTGAAAACCCTCCAATGTTGTTCAATTAAGGCAATTTTACAAAGGTGAGTGGATGAAAATTCTTCCACAGCGATGTGAAAGACTCTCCAGTTATAGAGGTGTTTGACTGCACTTGTAAATGCTGAATGTAGCACAACAAGCTATGTTTATGGGGTGAAATATAGGTATCAGATAACCTTTTCCTTCAATAAATGAAATAATTTTAAAACTGTTTTGTGTTTCCTTGTTCTTATCTTATTGCACATTTTATATGACGATTTGACACCATTTAGAGTGACATGTATGCAAAAATAGCAGAAATCATTAGGTCTCACTGTATAAAATGGGGCACCTTTATAAAGACTGTTAAATAAAAAACAACCATTTACTGAAATAAATAGGAAATTCTTCAAAGTACCATCAATAATCTTATTTATACATAACTTGATTTATCAGCAAAACTACTTTTTTCAGGCAGTTGGGTGTAAACACCATCTCCATCACAAAATAATTAACCTTTATGTCTATAGATGGAATAATCCTCCCTGGGTTGATTTTTTCAACGACAAAGCCATTGGTTATGTAATCTGGAATGACGACCGTTTTAGCTACTCAGATTTGCTTCACAGATGCCCTCTGCTGTTCATATTTTGGTAATACCTTAACAATGGCGAACATCCATTTAGAAAATATTGACTCTGCCAAAATCATTGGCACGCTTTCAGACTCAGAATATCTTTATTGTCATTGTAACGAGTACAACGAAATTAAGTCGTGATTATGCGATTATGTTTGAGATAGGTTAAAACTGATAAAAAATAATTGACATCCACCATTATTTATTCCATAGTGCAGACACATTTGCTTTTATGATTTAAATAACAAAACGAATGAAAATGGCATGGACAGAATTGTGACCCCTAACCTAATATTTTGTGACATACTTTTGGTGCAGTAACTGCACTCAAGAAATTTCTAGAATTCTGAATGAGACTTCTACACTTCTGAACTGGCAGTTTGGACCACTCTTTTTGAGCAAACTGCTCCATTTCTCTTCGATTTGATAGGTCCCTTCTCCAAAGCTGCAAGTTTCAGCACTTTCCACAGCTGTTCAATTGGATTCAGACTTGGACTCACAGTGAGTCACTTCAGAACAGTTCAATGTACATATGTTTTGAGTCAGTACCCCACTGGAGGATTCGTCACTTGTGAATGAGACAGATTTCCAGCACTGGGCAGTATGCTTTGCTATGGAAGGCCTTCATCATCTTCTGATTTCATTGTGCCCTGTACAGATTTAAGGCACCTGCTGCCAGAGGCGGCACAGTAATCCTATTACATTACTGAGCCTCCTCCATTTCTCACAGTAAGGATGACTTTTTTTCATGTTTTTTCTATGTATGTCTTTCGTAAAAACAGAGCTGCTGTGACTTACCAAAAAGCTCTGATTTTGTCTAATCTATCCAAAGGACATTTTCCCAGAAGGACTGTGGTTTGTCAAGATGCATTTTACCAAATTCCAGTTTGGCATTTCTGTGTCTGTCTTTCAGAAGTGGGATCTTCCTGGGTCTTAAGCCATAGAGCCCACCTTCATTCTGACAGCGATGAATGATGTCACTTGAAACTGTTGCACCTTGACTTTGGAGGTCAGCTCGAATATGTTTTCTGTCCCACATGCACATCCTGCTTCTCACTAGCACACCTCACACATTAACAAAAGTATTTTTTTTTTATTTTCTTAATAGAAGATAAGACGTTTGGAATCCTAAATGACAATGGCAGTTTTATGATTTTATTATGGAGTTCTAAGTACTCATAAGTTGAAACATAATATAGTTGTACCTTTACCTCGTGTTTAAAACAATAGAAATACAAGGAATTCCAACATAGACACAACAAAAAAGAATTAGAATGTTGAACAAAAATATTGAATTTACATTAAAATGTCAATTGTAGAAGGACTGGCTTGACAAACTGGTGTGCATTGGCCTATGTATTGCACCATTTCCTACTCTAAGCTCTTTGGACCAACAGGAGGCTCTAATGAGCACTTGAATCCTCGAGAAACCATTTTTCGACACAACTGGCAGGAAAGCTTCAGGGCTTCAAAAAGCTTCTTCTGGCCATCACTAGCTATTACTTTCTTCCTTTGCTCCTCAGACAACTCTCTGCTTTTCCTTCTCTCATTTATGTTCAGTCTTATGCACACAATGACACAAAATACTTTTTGTCATTCAAACAGGCTGACTCCTTATAAGACTGAAGGCACCTGTGATACTAATTAAACTGTCTACTTGAGATATCACCACAGTCCAATAATTTCATTTACCTTTCATTTGTTCCAATAATTTTATCCATGTCATTTTTTCTTTTGTTTTCTTATGTGTAAAGTCATAAATTAAAAGTAAAGTATCATCTGAATGTATGAAATATAGAATAAAAAATGGTGGATACCAGTAGCTTTTGTCAGCTTCAACGTATTTCACAGAAAAATGATTCTTTTTAAAAAAATTGGGAGGGTACCAATAATTTTAGCCATGCCTGTATGAAAAATGGTTGCCAAAGAGGATTTTGCTGGCTACCTGCTTTACTAGAGCCAAATAGTACAACCTAATGATCTCATATTCCATATGGACACAAGAACATGTGTTCTTAATGCACAGAAAGCTGAAGCCAAATTAAAAACACGATCAGACCTTCAGTCGGTTTTGATATTGTAAATATTTATATTGCACAACTACAGTATTTATGCTACTGTGTCATTGCTAATGTCCTGTTTGTGAGGAACACCACCTCTGTAGTGAACCTGCAACCTATCCTTATTCATAACTTGGTGCCTGTGTCCCACGCTACCTTTGCACAAGCAGCACTGTGAATGCCGTCTCCCTGCACAGCCCCACTTTGATCTGATTTTCACCTGTACCATTTCTGCTTCAATCTCAATCCTCCACCTGAGGAACAGGCTACCCCCGCCCCACCACAATTCTTCTACAGTCTAGTTTACCTCCCTCCACCCAAACCCCAATCCAACTTATTCCTTATCTTAACCTATGCATTTGCATTGTGACTGAACTCAGTGGTGTCTTGGGTTTCTCTGCCACTTCATTACTGATTACTGATGACTTCCGTTGTCTGACCATCTGTCCTCTGTGCCTTCACATGTTCAGTCCACCTGGCATTCACTGCCTTATTTAACACGTTAACACATGCATTGTTACTGCCAATTTTCATGTCAGGATAATGTTTGTGTGGAACTCTACCAGCTCCCCTAGGGCCGAGTAGATCTGATTCTGTTCCTTCTGTAGTTTTTGCATCATATCATGCCACCCCCCCCCAACTTTCACTGTATTCATAAAGCTGATTCATTGCTAATGTTCCTTCATACAATTAACTTTTGTTTCAAACTGTGAACATTTTCTTGAAATTTATCATACCTGAATGTAATATACATGTGTTACATATTTTGAAAGCATACAATTTAATTACCTATTAATTTTTAACAAATGGAGGATTCCAGAAAAATCATGTACATACAAAGAAAACGTTTTATCTATCAGCCAGGCACACAGGTATTGTATTTTCCTGTTCTGCCTCCAGTTAAAAATATATTCTCACAACAAAATTGTTCCTAAAAAAACTTATTCCATAAACCAAATATTACATTACCTTTAACTAAAAAAGTATTTACTGATGTTTACACCTTGCCAGGAAGCATTGGTTTTGATTTATTTTTACAAGAATTATTTCACATAATTTAGTACAGTTTAGATTTCCAAAGTACAAGCAAATACAGTGCATACAGGCTTGACAGCAAATCAACAGAGATGAAAACGCCACAGAATTACAGTTGGCAATGACAATATTAATGAAAGGCATCACTGGTAATCAGTATTAATGTTCATTACAAAAAGACAGACAAACAAGATGGGACACAGAAAATTATACTATAAATACATAAATTTAAATTCTGTAAAAAAATCAAACAGTAAACAAATAAATATTAGCGAAAATCTTTTCATTAACATAGGCCATTTAGTGTTGATGAAATTAACTGGTAAACCTAACTGAACATTTTAATAAGACTTAAGGGCTTAAAATACAAAATAAAATATTAAACTAAGAATCCTGATTACAAGTAATTCAACTGTATGCTATAATACTAAAGGTCTTCAAACATTTCATTTATCTTGATGAGCAAGGTTTATATTTTTAAGCCAAAAAATAGAATTTAGTTACACACCACAAAGGACATGAATAATTAAGTTACATGTGCATCATTATTATTAATATAAAGGGCCATAGTAAATTGCATGAACACAAGATTAACTGCTGCGACTGAATATGTCTGAAGACCTCTCGGTACTATAAGTATCCAACAAGGTTTAATAATCACTCTGGTTTTGAGGTAAGTATATTGCAAGAAAATATACTATCCCTCACACTGATTATATTGAATATTGAATATAATTAAAGTACCAAGACTGACATTAAGCTGCAGGTACAGTAGCTGGATAGGAGCACAAAGAAGAATCATTTCACAGTACACAATGTATTTGTGTGAAATGTTTTTTTCTTGCCACATTAAGAATGAGAATAGCAGAAGCAGAATGTTATCAAAATGGAAAATGGAAACAGGCTCAAATGAAATATATTGATGCTATTCCATTTACATATTAATTCTAAATGAAATTCTTTTAAAAACATATCCATTCCGTTTCTTTTGGTAGGTTTTGTGTCCCATTAAGACGTTTAGAATGAGTAAGAAATGATTTTTATAGAGCTGTAAAGTCATGACCACTGACAAGAGACAATGAGGTAAGGTACAGTATGGATAAAGAGCAGAGGAAAAATAGATGCATTACAGGCAAACTGACCACTGTTAATCACAGAGTGTACCGGTTCTGTCCACACAACCTCTGACAAAACATGTTGCAAAATAATGACAACCAAGATAAACATCTGGTCTAAATATTAATACATTTCAAAGACAAAAGCTACAGTAAGGTTTCTCATTTGCCCACAGAACAGTGATTCCATGACCAAAGTTGTACATGTTCATGGAAATACAGTAGTACACTCATCCTTATCCTGGATAAACACTGAAACCGGAATAGAATGAGTTTACATGAGGTAGGCATTATGCATTTTCTGCAAAAATTGGATTGGCAAATGTGTGCCGTGTGTAAAGCAGGTGAAATTAAGGCACCGCTAAATGGAAACACCATCATTCACGTCTCACAATTTCAGTCTTCATTTACACTTGAAATACAAAAAAGTATACATACTGTAATGCCCCTAGTAAAATTCATGTATAATGTGAACACGTTTCAGATTTTAACGTTTATGTTCTATGGAAAATGGAGATGTATCTTAACATGGAGCTTTAGAGATTTATTTAAAGTACAGAGTGCCAGACTAATTCTCCTGTCCTTCAAACACTGAAAAACACCTTATATTTCAGAAACAGGACAAGACGACTATTTTTTTTTAGCAGCATCCATGTGAATAAGAAAGTTACCAACACTTCTGGCAAAAGTACAAACATCCAGAAGAGGAGGAATGATTTTTAAAAGCACATCCCTTTCCTCAGTCTCATTGAGCCTGCCATATTTCGTGTTTACGTGTATGAAGAAGAGGTAAGGACAGGTGGATGGTGGACACTCTACCATTCAAAACCTTGTATTTTAAGTGCAAAAAAATGTTAAAATTTCTCTCATCAGCCTTGTTTCCTGTGTGTTAACAGCTTAAGTACTAACATGTTGTCCATGACAGTTACTGTTCATTAATGAATCCACATTTACAGGCATTTTTACAAAATTCAGATTTTGGTTAAAGACAGAATTTCCATTTTTAAATCCTTAAAAAGAGCTTTTAGGCCAGGTTTAATTCCCAGCAAACTGACATTTAGAGGTATAATACAAAACTCCTAACAGTAAATGCAAAAATGTGCTACAAAATGCATATTTCCTATTATTCCTTCAAGTCCCCTTCCAAAATTCAACCCCCCACCCCCAGGAATAAGGCAAAATGAAATTTATGCACTCAAATCCAGAAAATCCTGTTCATTTTATAAAATTTTAGGAATTAAAAAAATAATATATTTATGTGTCATTTGCAAGTTTGCAACAAACCAATTACATGAGAATTCCTTGTTTTAGCAGAATTATGTGAAAATACATCGGAATACTTATTCCAGTAAGAGGTTCTGTAGATAGTGAGGGATTACAGGAATGGTCTTCAATTTACACTCTGTCCCACGTGGACTAGTTCCACTTTTCATAATGCTCAGGATGAGATCTCTTGACACAGTTGACCAGACTTCGCAGTGCAGAATCAGTGGCCAGAAAGCCTGGCATCACCTGCAGGTGGGACGAGAGTCCCAGCAGTTCTAGGTAAAATTCAGCAGCCCAAGAAGAGCACCCACTGCCCCAAAATAGCCCTGCAAGAAGGCAAAAACAATGTTGTTTCTAATGCCTCTCAGAAAGAATCAACACAATAATATCTAAATCTGTATCCAACCTAGAGTCCCCAGGAATTTTAGCTAACCCATCAGCCATTGGGGTGGTGTGCAGCTCCGTGGGTTTGGCACTCTTGCCTGAGTCCGTAATGTCACTGGTTTGACGCTCCAGGCGCGCTGGATGCTAGCTGACCCAGTGCTCTGACCCCAAAACTTGCTCTCATGAGCGTGAGAAGAGATATGTAAAAACTACCCAATTTCCCCAGACGGACAGAAAAGGAAGTATGACTATTCCATTCTATTTTAGTAAATCCATTGAGTGAAAGGAAATTAAAGGATTTTTTTAAATCTTTGTTCTTTTAACATTGTCTTGTTGTTAAACATCACTTGCAGAATATAAGCAGAGAATTATTTATAGCACAGTTAATACCAGATTGCCTCAAATATGTCCAAAATAATAAGCTAATGCAAAATATAAAGAAAAATACCTCATGTTCTAGGAAAAGTGCCTTTGTTTGACTTTGCGACCAGTAATCCAAGGCATAAGTCAGTAGCTTCATTGACAATGTGTTGACACGTAGGAAATTGCCCACAAATACCACCCGATTGATTTTCTAGGCAACATAAAAACAAAATAGCCATACTCAGCGATAAATACAATGCAAGACAATGCATGTCAGCTAACGGTACGTGGAGAATATTGTTGCAGAACAGAAGGAAGGCATCAAGCATGCTGAGCATGTGCAGGAAAGCCTGGAGATATTGATGCTGTCACCTCTCACCGCTGTCATAGCCCTGTACAATGCTGCTTGATTCACAAGCCACAAGGCAGCACTGTAAAGAGGCCGACAGCAAAGAAATATCAGACTGGACATTTGCTGGATGTCCGGCCCCCAGGGCGATCCCTCAATGGCGAACAATAAAAGTGCAGCATTTCAAAGTGAGGAACGGGCCGCCGGCTGAAAACGTTTCGTTTTTCTGATAGAATACGATGTTATGTGCAGGTAGAAAGAGCAAAAGCAGTGTATGTTGTGCTAACGGTTAAATTGATTTTTTGAACGGAAGACAAAATGTGCAAATACGAAGATGCGCTTGGACGTTTGCTATAGTCAGCAGACGGTGCAAAATGTAGCAAGGGTACAAAATTTTAGGACAATCATAACTGCAATAAACCTATCATACATTACCACCTAGGTCTATGAAATACCATGCCTATATATATTTTTTTTTTAACACTGTACCATGAGTAACACCATACTTCAAACATCTGAAGAATCTATGATGTTAACCCAATGGAATTAAGGAAAAGGTGATAAATAAACGGATTAATTCCGCAGTGATGTGAATGAACTATAAGGTTACATACGAGCAAAAGGGATTCATTTGGAACTCAGTTTTCACTGCTTACCTCATTCACAGCGCTCATTTTAGCAATCCAGCCAATATTATTGGTAATTGTAACTAGGGTGGCTCTGGCCAAGTCCTCCTTGCTAACAGCTTCTCGTTTCTCTTTGTGGATCATGTTGCCAAAACTGCAAGGCACAACAGCACAAAACAACTTTGTTCCCCGCCCCATAATCCAGGTGATCATTTCCTTCCAGCTCTAATTTTGAAAACGTTTCTAGTAATATAAATAAATTCAGACACCAGAAATTAATCCCAGTATACGTCTTATAATTGTATAACAATGGATTTGAAACTTTACAATAGAAAACCCGCTGGTGTATGTGTAAGTAGTCGTGTGACAGATAAAATTTGCTTTGTTTTTAGTTAAAAATACCATTTGTTTTCTAATTTGAAATAAAGTAAAACATAAGGGGGGGGGGGGGGATCGCATTCCAAAAAGACCACTTACCTGTCGACTGCATATTCTGAACCAACAAACTGATATTTCACAACATAAAATGACAACAGAAAAAGTAAGAATAAACAAATACCCTTTTGCCATCAATTTCACTGAAAGATTTTTAAAATATAGAAAACACAGATCTTGTAATAACAGTTTTTCTAAAACCTGCTGATATTGACCATCCATCCATCTTCTACCCCCTTATCCTGGTCAGGGTAGTGCAGATAGACCCTGAACGAAATACCAGTCCGTCGCAAAGCATATGAATGCATTGACACACACTCAATCATTCACTACAGGTAATTCAGACACGATTAAGCTTAACTGCATGTCTCTGAAATCAAAGTACCTGAAGGAAACCCACAAGACAGTGAGTGAGCATGAAAACGGACACACAGTGGAGACAGGATTCAAGTCCCTAACCCTGGTAATGCCCCACATCCATTCCTTAATCATAATTACATATAATGCTTATCTTTCATTATTCAAGTTCTGAAGAGAAATATGCAGAAATGTTACAACTGAAAGCTTGATGTTCGGCCCAAGATAAGAATAAAAACAAAACACTAATGACTCTCACCTAGAAGCAACTGCCCAGCCTGGTAAGTCAAAGCGCTCATAGTCCCCGCCATAAATGTCACGCACTAGTTTGTCCGCATGTGTGCTGTCGCCCTTGGAAGCCAGCTCCAGTGCCTCGTCAAAGCTTTCACAGCCAGTCAGGAGGCTGCACAAGCCCAGGAAGGTCCCACCCCCAAGGCTGAAACAAGTGAAAATATACCTCGGTGAAAAGGCATGAAGGAAAAAGAGAGGGCAGGGCAAAGTGCAGAAACAGATTGCTAAACACTTAAAAACTCAAGTTTTAGAATGGTTACATTTGGAAATAGAAACCCAAATTAAGAGAAATTCCCAATCAATTTATTTACTGTCAATCAACTGCCACCACTAATAAAAGAAAACTTACTATCACCACCCCAAACTGAGAAATAGCTTGGCTTGGACGGGAACTTTGAAACAATTACAAGCATGCAGTCAAGCCTGCACCATGGATCTTTGACCAGAAGCATGCCAGTAGAGAATCTACAACTAAATTACGGCTATAAAGTTTCCAGGTTAAATTTGCTGTATGATATCCACTGATCAGATTTTTATTGCTTAAAACACTAAATGACTTAATGAATACCTAGTGCCAGCCACACGCTTATAGTTGTCTTTGGAGTAGACGGCTAGGATGCTGACCCCTGAACCAATGTTGACCACCAACAATGGGTAGGGGTCTTTCAGGTTGTAAGGCATCTTTCGGCATCTCTCGGGATCGAGGGCATTCTCAAAATAATAACACTCTGCTTGACCGTTGAAGCTCGGGGAATCAATGTACAGCAACCCTTTTACCAGACAGTCTAGCTCATCCAGTTTGTGCAGCTGCAAGTTTCCAATCTGGACAGGAAAGAAACCATTTTTAATTGACAGACACAGGGAAAAAGGCTCAAATGAGAAAATATGTATAGTTCATATATGAAGGAAATTTTACATTGAACACTGTGCGCTTCCTCATAGATCCTTACTCATATACATGCATGCAAAAATATTGTTCTCCAATTTGGTGAATGCACGACAGGCAACCCTCACCGTGCGGAATTCCTCCTCAAACTTATAGGCCCCCCCACCAGTGGCACAGAGCACGGTATGCAGGGTGGAGAAGTTTTTGTCCCGGCCCATTTGAATGAAGGTTGGCATGTCATGAGTCGGGAAGCGGATGAAATGCAGGTTTCCACGGCGGCCGTGCAGAGTCAGGTCTTTCAGCTCCAGGTGGGTGTCACGAATGCCCGTTGAGCCGTAGGCAACGTTGGATGTCAGGTATTTGCGGATGCTCTTAAGGCACTCCACCTCCTCCTGCTCCTCCTCTGCCGTGACGTCCACCGGCTCAAAGTAGACCAGCTTCACCAAGGTCCCACCAATGTCCATCCCAAACCAAGGAAAGGCTACAGGAAGAGTGGATTTCAATTCTAAGAAAAATGCATTCATAATGAAGTATCAAGCTTAGCAGCAATATGTGCATCTTCAATGGGACTGCCAATACTGAAACGAAGCTTGCTACCATAGCAATCCATTAAGATGGCTTCAACTGAAGTCCACCAATACACCATCTCCAACAGGACAAAACAAAGCCCAGATAATCATTTTTTCCACTGAAATTACACTAAAATTTCTAGGGATCTCTGAAAGCTATGCTTAAATGACACCTTAAATAAATGCTTCATTTTCAGTGCTTCCGTATACAAGGGTCATGTATAGCAATTACTCAGAGCAATTAATGTACAACCTTTTCCTATTAACTCTTGCTGTTCATGTAAACTGCAATTTTCAGTACATGAATTTTACAATTTTGCTGGATAGAGGTATGAGGGAGAAAAAAAAGGTGAGAAATTCTGGAAATTCTTATTTATTTAGACCATAGATGACAAGAGAAATGCAAACATTTAATCTGGTGTGTATTCAAAAAGGCAGCAAAGGAAGAATTATAAAATAAAGTGCAAAAAAAATCACACTGATTACAGTGAGAATCCAGCTGAAACTGGAAGGTTTTAAATACCAAGTTCTTGTATTGTTGCTGTGTATATTAACTGTTTATTTTAAAGTGTACCATTGAGGATGACGTATTCAGCAATAATACATGCTGCAGAGCATTTTTTCCTCTGTCCAGTGTTGATAAACATAAAGACTGGTTTAATCCTGATCACAGAATGACTGGATCGAAACAGTCAGGTAATAACATTATAAGTATGTAATCGTCTAGTCTGAATTCACATTGCAGTAAGTTTACAGTGACTGCGGGCAAAAGCAGCAAAACAAAAACGTTTCAATATTGCACAATCGCCAACTTGCACTTACAGATCGGCCTCTGTTCGCTTTTAATTTTGCCTATTGCCAGTTAGGCTTAAAATAAAACCAAAGAATCGCGACGGTCTATGTACCGTGCATGAACTACACCTCATTGAAACGAACATGAGAGCAAAATGGCCGGTGAACTATTTTCGATGCCGCCGTGCACAATAACGTACAGCAACCGCAGTGACATCTTTAAGGCAGTGAATATTTAAAGCAAGACGCCGAAACCGCCGAACGAAGGCACACAACATCCGTCACACGTTCTAAATTCGCTCTGCAGCGGGAAATAGTCACCGATATCGAGCATTCTCTACAGAGCATAAACTATATTACACCTACCCGTCTTTCCTGACATGTGTAGAGAAACATATATAGCTAAAATGACATTTGTTACCGAGGCATTTCGACGGAGCGCTCGCCCGTGAAAGCGCTTCCGCCATCATCGCCCAGTGGCGATGGAGACAATAGAGGAGCCGACCAAAATGTCCGTTCGCAGCCCGCTCACGGTACACCTCGACGGGCAAAGCGTGACGGTGCACGCGAACCGGCCGTGGGGACTGACACGGGAAGACACACTTACAGGTCTTTTTGGCGTCCTTCAGTTTCATTCTCGCCCCCTTTACTTGTCACTCTCTATGCGTCAAAGGCGAAAAAGACTCAGTCTGGTCAAATTCCGTAAGTAAAAGCAATTAAAATGGTCGAAATTGTGAATGATTTTCAACGACAAGTTCCCGTGTGTGACCGGCAGACCGCTGGTGTTCTTTAACTTCAATGTCATTGACTAGCTAGCTGCCCGGCTGCCTTTGCGTAGCTTGCTTAGCTAGAACAACATGGGTAGCCGATTTAACAAATCCCTGTGGTTAGCAAGATAAAAATGACCGAATTCATTTTTTTTTTTTTTTCTTTGCATAAGTCTAGATACCGTTGGATAATCAACAGAAACGGTTTTTTAAAAAATAAAAAAAAAATTGCAAACAACAAAAACGAGGGAGAATATTTAGCTGCACGGCTCACGATGATGGTGAATGAGCTGCCTGGATGCAGGCGCCTCTCAGCGCATTACGTCACAGCCTGCGCATTGAAGGCAGTGAGCAGCAGTTAAACATGCAATCAGCGCTTCTTCAGAAGTTTCTGAGGAATGCCCATATGCACTGACAGTTTAAGTTAAAATATGGGCTGAAAATTTTCCAGTATTATAGACATTTGTTTATAGACTGCAAGATTAGAGGTCACATACCAGGACATTTTTACATTTATATATACCAGTGGAATAAATTCACACAAGGCATTGCAACTGAGTATTTTTTTACAACTACACGCAATTTACACGCATTTCCTTTTATAAAATATTGCATAAATATTAAGTGAACATTATATAGTGTGTACACACATGCCTTTGAATTAAAATGATTTTTGTTTTTAATTGGTGGAAACATTCTCGCATACTACTCATAATTTCATGCATGAAAGTAAAACTTCCAGGCTACATCTTTCTTACACAGAAGAAACTCATATTTCTCACTTGGTGTTGCTATAGCAAGGAAACGCTATAATCCAGGATTAAGCACAAAAATGATGGGTTAAGGCCTTGTTTTGCTCTGGTAAGACATCCCAGGCTTTGTAGACTGATAGGTAAGGTAAACTAATTCATGGAACTGTTTGAACATATTCTAAAGCAAAGAGACCACTAATAACAGCTATGTATAGATATCCAATTAATTGCAGCAGATGTAGTACAGCCTAACGTGGATCCAGTACAGGGATACTGGATAACCTGTCATTGTTATGACATTTACCATGCTGGTGAACAATAAAAGGAAAATTTTAAAAGAGCGAGGCTTTTCAATTGGCATCCCATCCTGGGTGTACTCTGTCATGTGTCACAGTAGTGGTGCCTGGGATAGGGTCCAGACTCTTTCAGGATTAGCAGCTGGAAGATGGGGAGATAGATTCACCTCCTTGTTGGCTGGTTAAGATTGTTGTTTAATCTCATTTCCACATAACATTAAAATGACATATATACATTCATGTTATTGTGCATAATATGACATGGGTAGTTTAGTAAGTAGGCCCTTTGCCTCACAACTCCAGGTTTGGGGGTTCAAATCCCACCTTCTGTGTGTGTGTGGAATTTATGTGTTTTTCCCAGGCTGTATGGGTTTTCTCCTGGCTACTCCAGTTTTCTCCACCTGCCTAAAGACATGCAGTTAGACTGAATGGTGTTTCTAAATTGTGCAAAGGGTGTGTGTGTAAGCACATGCCCTGGGATGGGCTGGCATTCCATCCAAGGTGTGTCCTAGCCTTGTTTCATGTGCTGCCTGGATAGGCTTCAGGCCCCTCTGTGAGCAACCACAAAGCACAGAACCATGTAACGGATGTATAAACAACACCAACTACCTGGAAACAGGCTTCTTAGAGAATTTTCGGTGCTGATGGGTTTGATCGTTCAGTTACGGGGGATCATCACACCGTGGGGTCACATTTATAAAGGCTCTCATCATCGGTGACATCCATTGTGACCTTATCCACCCGGGTTTGGGAAGTAAACGAATAACTGAAACAAGAATAAACCATGGAAAAAATGACTGTAACCTTCAGTACTATATCATTTGCTTCATCTGTGACAGACGACAGTCAGGGTTATAAAATGTCAGTCACACACAATGACGCTATTGCATTTGGAATATGTTTGTGTGAGTCTACTGTTTCCATACTGAAGATCTCTGTCAGCCTGCTTTCTCTGTCCTGAGGATGTCTGTCAGCCTGCTGTCTCTGTCCTCTGGATGCCTGTTATCTTGGTATCTCTGTCCTCCGGATGCCTGTGTACAAAGGAGGTCCTTTGATGATTTTTTTGGAAGATCAGGACACGCATGAAGTGATGATGGACTGATAATAAGAAGTACACATCTGCAGCATGTTACCCAAGTCTTTTATCTTAACTTTCCACCAGATGGAGACAAAGACTGTATTTTAACTTACAAACGACTACTGATTTCTAGTTTTTTTTTTTGTTCTGTCACCAGTTGCTCCAGATGAGGCATTTCTACCATTCTTCCTGTTTATGCCCTGCCTCAAAATAGTGTGATGGAGCAATTCTCGGTCACTGTAGGGACTATTGCTTGTGTTATTTTGGCCTTAGGGTCTTGTCAGTGTTTTTTTGCACTATTTTCTTTTGCGCTTTAATTTTGTTTTCTTTGTCCTTCTTTTTAAATGTGTCATGTTGTTTTTTTTCTATGTCCTTTCATTTTTTTAATGTTTCATGATTCCCAAAGATATGCTGTTTTATCTGTACTGTCTTGTATGGAAGGGCTGACAATCTCTCAAACCTTATATCCTGAATACATGAGATGAGTTACACTGCTACACCAAATCCTAAAATAAACAAGATGAAGTTGGCAGCCAGCCATTTTTGTTTGTAGACTCTCCACAGTCTGTTTTATATGCAGTTAATATAGAGAATGCATATTGTTACAACCTATGTTTCCAGTATGCAGTTTGGACCTTCTGTCTCAGAATTAGGTCCTCCAATCCAGTTAGTCCAGTCCACATCTTCCAGCCTGCAATTTTCCCAGAAGCATTTGTCTGTCCTCCATTTGTTTCAGTGGCCTACAAAGCCAGAAGAGGCAGAAGAAGACCCACCAGCTTTTTCTTTTTTGCCCCCCATCCCTCACCATTTTTTTGAATTATTGTGTTATTGATAGATTTTGCTGTGTTAGATGTGTATTGATGATTTCTGGATTATCTGTTTTGTTTGTGAGGTTTTGTATTGGATTTCTGGTATTTACTGATCTCTTTTGCTTGTATTCTGGACTACGACTTGCGTCTTGCCCTTTGTGACACCGTTGCCTGGAGTTGTATGTATATACATTGTTGTAAATATAGCCTTTTGTTTGTTTGTATCCCTCTTGTTGTGTGTTTGTCAGATGCCTTTTTCCATTCCCTTTCTGTTATGGTCTCCACCCCTATATAGGTCGTAACAGAAATTGGGGGCTTGTCTGGGATCATAAACGATATTTTTGTCCAGGATTGCATTCAAGTGCTCTCTGGTTAGTTAGGGTGTTTCTGCTGAGTGTACTACACTCTTCTTTCAGAACACCATTTGTTGTTTTGGTTTGTTATTTTTGGGAGTTATCCCCGGTGGAGAAAATCTCTGGTGGGGGTATGTGTTCTTGCAGTCCATTTGGATTGTTAACAGTTAAATGTTTAAAGTTACCCTGAGCCTGGTACACCCCTGACAACTAGTGAGGCATAGTTAGAGTGTGGGTAAGCAGGTTAGGATCTGGAGAGTCCTTTTGCTCAGTACTTTGTACTACCACTGTGAAGGCAATTGTGTGTCTTTTCACAAAATGGCTGTCTTTGACTTAGATGACTTTGTGTTGTGTCCCACATGGGATAAATTTGAGGCCTGTCAGAAAGTGGATTTGCTTTTGATTGCAGAATGTTATAATATTTCTGTATCCTATACTGCATCAAAAGCCACCATTAAACAGATCTGAGAGGTTGGTGGCAGATGGTATCCTTCCTGGTACAGCTGAAGTTGAATTTCCTCTGGGTGCTACTTCTACGCCTGTTCGTCCTCCTTCACCTAGGGTTGCTGAGTTGTGGGGGAGTCCAGTTAAGGAGGCAGTTTCTCCTCAGGATCCATGGTTGGCTGTAAGACTGAAGGAACTTGAGTTAGAGGGTAAAAGGCAGGAGGATTGCCAGTCGCAGTTGTTGTGGTTATGGATGTTGGAACTAGAAATGGAAAAGGAGGTTACTCTGAAGCATCTTGAAATTGAGGCAAGACATCCTGTGCAGCCATCAATGAGTGTTAAGGTGGATGAGTTGGCTTCACCTCCTAGAGAAGTTTCTGTTCCCAGGCCACGTACACATGTGCGTCCACAAACTAGTTCCCTTCCAGTCCAGACTGTCTCTGGAGTAGAAAGTACCTCAGCACCAGTGGAAAGTACCCCTTTGTTTGATGTTGTGCATCAAATTAGCTTGGTCCCTGTGTTCAGAGAGTGAGGTGGACACTTATTTTGCTACTTTTGAGCAAATTGCTGTGGCTTTGAATTGGCCTAAAACCTTTTGGCCACTGCTCTTGCAATGCAAATTTGTGGGTAAGGCTCACGAAGTATGTTCCTCATTGCCTGTGGAAAGCAGCTATGACTATGATATGATTAAAGCTGCTGTGCTTAAGACCTTGAGAGTTAGTGCCAGATGCCTATTGTCAAAGGTTCCTGAGTAAGGCTAAGTCAAGCAGTCAAACTTCTGTGGAGTTTGCACGTGAAAAGTCAACCTTATTTATTGGTGATGTTTGGCTTCTGGTGTCAAAGTTGATTTTTTTAGAAGAATTTAAGAATCGTCTTCTGGATAGTATTGTGGTGTACCCTAACAAACAAAAGATTACTGTTGCAGCAGAGGATCTAAGGATGGAGGGAAGACAAATGACAGAGAGTGCAGGGGATCAAGACTTTATTGTCAGGATCAAGGAGCAGGATAACAATGACTGAGCATAGGTTTTTGGGTCAGTCTCCCTTAAATAGTCTCTTTGAGCGGGGTAAAACACACAGAGACCCCTAGTGAAGGGAGCGGAAACCGCAACAGGATCCTCCTCCTATGGATGGTGGTGTGATGGGCAAGGACAGTCTGGATGGGTCTGGTGAAAATCCCACGTCAGCGTCCAGGATGTCCCGAGGGGAGACCCAGGTGCGATCCTCCATGCTGTAGCCTTCCAGTCCACTAGATACTGGAATCCTCTCTCCTGGCAATGACGGTCCACAATACAGTTGACTATATAGGCAGGGGCACTGTTAATCATCCGTGGAGGTGGGGGTGCAGGAGCCTGGGGACTGTAGGTGCCGCACACGATGGGCTAGAGGTGGGAGACATGGAATGTAGGGTTGACACGCAGGGTGGAGGGGAGAGCCAGTTGGTAGGTGACTGGGTTGACCCATCGGGTGATCTGGAACGGCCCCAGGTAGCGGGGTCACAGCTTGCCCGACTCAGGCCTAGAAGGGAGATCGCTTGTCGACAACTATACCTGATACCCGGGATGGAAGAGCCTGGCCAGACGGTGATGTCTGTTGGTCTGATGGGAGTATCGGTCGTTAACCCTCTGGATGGATCGACGAGCCTTGTGCCAGGCAATGTCGCATAGCCACCCGGGCTTAAGGCGTATCGACGGCGAGTTCCTCTGCAGGGAACAAGGGGGGAGAGAACCCATACATACATTCAAAAGACAACATCCTTGTGGCAGTGGACTCATGGGTATTATGGGCCAATTCAGCACACATCAAATAACGACTCCAGGTGCATGAATTGGAGGAGACGAAGTTGCGCAAAAACTGAAGGACCCATTGGTTGGCTCTCTCCGCCTGGCTGTTGTATTGTGGATGGAACCCTGAGGTCAGACTGATGGATGCGTCGAGCATGGTACGGATGGCCTGCCAGAACCGAGATATGAACGGCGGGCCCCAGTCAGAAACCACGTCCGAAGGGAAACCATGCAGCTGGATAACGTGCTAGAACACCAGCTCGGCCGTCTCAGGGGCTGTGGGCAGCTTAGGTAGGGGAATAGAGTGGGCCGCCTTGGAAAAACAGTCCACCACGGTCAGTATGACTATACGGCAATGACAGTCAGGCACCCCGTGAATAAAATTAGTGCCCAGTGCGACCAGAGTCGGTGAGGTATCGGGATGGGATGAAGCTCCCCAGTGGGGGCTGTGTTCTCTGGGTGATTGCGGGCACAGGCTGCCACAAAGGTCCAGACGTTGGTGGTCATTTCAGACCACCAGAATCTGCGTCCAGAAACCGGAGGGTGGCACGGGTTCCGCCATGTCCGGCGAGGATGGAAGCGTGGCCCCACTGGAGAACCTCAAGCCTGACTGCAACTGGGACAAACAGTTTGCCTTGGGAGGGTCTGTGACGAGCCTGGGTTGGACTGCAGGGCCTTCAGAACTCAGTCCTCCACCCCCCACCAGATAGGAGCCACAATCTTGGAGGCAGGCGGGACGGAAGCCGGAGCAGGGCGCAGGTCATCGGGCTCGAATTGGCAAGACAGGGTGTCAGCCTTGGCGTTCCCAGAACCTGGATGGTAAGTGAGGATGAAATCAAAATTCTCGAAGAATGTAGCCCACCTGACGTGCCTGGGGTTGAGCTGTGTGGTTCGCTGGATGGCGAGCAGGTTTTGATGATTAGTGACGACCTAGAAGGGTGTCGTAGCCCCCTGCAGCCAGGGCCCACTGGACAGCAAGCAGTTACTTGTCCCCCACAGCATAGTTCTATTTAGCTGGGGAGAACTTGCAGGAGAAGAATGCATAGGGGTGCAGAGCCCCGTCTCATCCCTTTGAGAAAGGACTGCCCCAGCGCCCACATCTGAGGCATCAACCTAAACCAGGAAGGTACGGAACGAGTCTGGATGGGCCACGACAGGCGCCGACGTAAAGGCCGCCTTGAGCCACACAAAGGCGCCCTTTGCCGCCGGGGTCCAAAGCAAAGGGGCGTGCTTCACTCATAAGTTGTATGAGGGGGGCCGCAACAGAACTAAAACCATGGATGAATCGCCTGTAAAAATTGGCAAAGCCCAAAAAAGGCTGCAATTGTTGGAGGGTGCTGGGTCGGGGCCAGTCCAACACCGCAGAGACCTTGGCGGGATCCATTGGCAGAGATAATGTGTCCCAAAAATGACATGGAGGGGACATGAAAGAGGCACTTCTCAAGCTTGCAGTATAGGCCGTTGTCTAAGAGACACTGCAATGCAGTCCGAACGTGAATTATATAGCCGGTGAGCGAGTGGGAGTAGATGAGGATATTGTTGAGATAAATGAAAATAAACTGGTTAAGAAAATCGCAAAGGACGTCGTTCATCAGGGATTGGAAGAAGGACAGACTGTTGGCAAGCCCAAATGGCATAACGAGATATTCGTACAGTCTGTTCGGGGTGATAAAAACTGTCTTCCATTCATTACCCTCCCGCATCCGCACCAGATTGTATGCGCTATGCAGATCGAGTTTTGTGAAGACAGAACTGCCCCGCAATGACTCGACTGCTGTGTTCATGAATGGCAGCGGATATTGGTTCTTTGCCATACTTTTATTGAATCCCCAGTAATCAATGCACGGCCGAAGTCCTCCGTCCTTCTTCACAAAGAAGAACCCGGCCGCCACCGGCAATGTAGAAGGCCGGATCTGCCTGCTGCAGAGAGCCTGGAAAATGTAGTCCTCCATCACCGCCTGTTCAGGATGGGAGAGGGAGTAGAGATGTCCACGGGAGGGCATAGTGCTGGGAAGCAGGTCGATCGTGCAGTCATACGACTGGTGAGGCGGAAGTGTTGTAGCCCTCCGTTTACTAAAACACTGCCATAGGTCGTAATACTCTGATGGCAGGATGGAGAGATTCATCTCACTAACGGGATCTTTCGGAGGAGTGTTGGAGTGGCCGTCCGGCAGAAAACAGCAGGCTAAACAGTCAGTTTCCCACTGGAGGATATGTCCGGTAGACCACAATATCAAGGGATTGTGTAGCAGAAGCCAGGGGTAACTGAGGACGAGAGGCATATGTGGAGACTGAATGATGAAGAACTTGATATCCTCGCAGTGCGATCCGACCTCACAAAGCCTAGAGTCTTGCCCAAACTAGGATGAAGGAACATTTTGATTGGAAGTTTTAGTACTAGTACCTCTGGCTGGTTCCCCATTGCAGGCCTGCTTCTCTGGTCCGTATGAAGTTCTGGGAAAAGTAAATTCAACAATCTATTTAATTGGTACTCCTGACCAAAGAAGAAAGCAGAGAGTGTGTCATACAAATATTTTGAAGCCATACATTGAACGCACTAGTGTGTGTCCTTCTGATGTTCTTCCCACCTTGCTAGTTTTAGCTCAGGTACAGACTGAGTACTCGCCAGATGCTGACGGTTTTTGTCGAGGTAGACAATGTGTTCCAGTTACCCGGCTTTCAAACTCTGAAATCTTAACTGACCTCAAAAATGCACTTGATTACCTACCTCTGCCTTTTAGAGATGATATGACATTGATTCAGTGGCATCCGTCCTTGTTTGCTGATACTCCCTCGTGCACCCACCTAATTGAACATGACATTAATGCAGAAAACCATCCACCAATTAAGCAACACCCATATCCTGTCAGTCCTTGTAAAAGAGCACTGCTGAAGCAGGAAACTAATTATTTACTTGAGCATGGCCTTGCCATTCTGAGTCAAAATCCCCGGAGCTCTCCTTGTCTTTTGGTTCCGAAACGGATGGAACTTTCTGGTTTTGCACTGATTGCAGAAAAGGAAATGCTGTAACTAAATCTGACTCGTTTTCGCTACCTTTCATGGAAGATTGTGTGGACCAAATTGGCTCTGCAAAATATGTTACAAAATTAGATCTACTGAAAGGTTATTGGCAAGTTCCTCTCACCCCTTGTGCTGCAGAGATTTCTGCTTTTGTGACACCATATATATTCCTTCAATACACTTTTATCCTTTTGGCTTAAAAATGCACACTCAACGTTTCAGAGACTTGTACATCTTGTGCTGGGTAATGTACCCAATTGCACTGCATACCTCGATGATGTTGTGGTCTACTCCTCCTCTGGGGAAGACCATATGTTGATGTTAGAAACAATTTTTTAAACTCTGTGTTGCATCACCTGTGCTAAACTTAGCAAATTGCGAATTTGGGAAAGCTGTAGTCACATATCTTGGTAAAACAATTAGCCAAGGACAAGTGAAACCTGTTGATGCTAAGGTGCCAGCAATTATTGATTTTCTTACACCTACAAATAAATGGGAACTCCGCCGATTTCTTGGTATAGCTGGTTACTATCGGTGCTTCTGTGAGTATTTCTCTTATGTGGTTTTACTTCACACTAACCTTCTCAGCCCAAAGGTATCTTTCATTTGCTCATCTGTTTGTCTGACCTCATTCAATACTGTTAAAGCACTTTTGACTAGCTCCCCTGTATTGTTTGCTCCTGATTATTTTTGTCCATTCAAGCTGGAAATTGATGCAAGTGGTACTGGAGTTTGCGCTATTCTGCTACAGGAAAATGCTGATGGACTTGATCACCCTGTGCGTTATTTTTCCAAGATGTTCCTTAGACATCAGCAGGCATACAGTACTATTGAAAAGGAAACACTTGCATTGCTTCTTGCTCTGCAACACTTTGAGGTATATTTAGATTCCACCCCAGAGCCTATTCTTGTTTATACAGACCACAACCCACTTGTCTTCCTATCTCGTATGTCTAATACGTAGCAAGCAGCACTTGATACACTGGTCCTTGATTAATAAAAGTTCTAATCTTGTTATACAACATAAACGTGCATTGGATAATGTATTTGCTGATGCTCTCTCCCAATGTAGAATTATTATTGTGAGCTATGTTTGCCTAGGCTCACACTTATGGGGGGGGGGGGTGTTGCATCCTATGTTTCCTCTATGCAGTTTGGGCCTTTTGAATTAGGTATCCCAATCCAGCCAGTCCAGTCCACATATTCCAGCCTGCAATCTTCCCAGAAGCCCTTTTCTGTCCACTATTTTGTTTCAGTGGCCTGTAAAGTCAGAAGAGGCAGAAGGCACACCAGCCTTTTTCTTTTTTTTTTGTTCACTTGTCACCATTTTTGGAATATAGCGTTATTGATTGATTTTGCTGTGTTAGATGTGTATTTCCCCTTTGGGCTATGATTTCTGGATTATCACTTTTGTTTTGTTTGCTAGGTTTTGTATTGGGTCTCTGGTATTTACTGACATCTTCACTGACCTCCTTGCCCTCTGTAACACTGTTGCCTGGAGGTGTATGTATATACATTGTTGTAAATATTGTAAAATGCATGTAATTCAATATGCAATGATTATACCAGAATCGGGAGGTAATAATTAGATTACCTTATTTTCTGCTTAGGTTTAAGTAGGAAACAAACAAATTGCAATAGGAGAACCACATTCCCCTTTTTCAGATGCTATATGGAGAAGAGAGAGATTTAGAAAGGGCCTTGACCAAGCCTCTATTATCTGAAGGTAAATGTGATGCTGTTCTCTCCCAACAGTTGCCTGTATGACTCCTTTAGTCACACACTCACCCTCCCCCCAAAATAATACTAGAGGTGCCTCAAATAAAGTTGCAAAGTATACATACGTTTCACATACTTCAGACCTTAACTGTTCATTCATCACAACAAAATATTTTTTCAGTCATAAAATCATCTATGCAGCTGCAGTGAATTTATACTCTTCAGTCATTACAATAACTTATGTATTTAGATATCAGTGCAGAGGAAATCAATGTTCTGTATTTAATGAGCATCCATGGCTTATTGTCCTTGTTTACTTCCTAAATTGTAATGTTTTTTTCAATAAATGCTTTTCATACATCCATCAGCATATTGAGTACAGAGTTATGGGAAGGCCTGGACTCTATCCAAAGCAGCATTAGGGCACAACACCGGGAAACACCTGAGACAGAATACCAGTCCTTTGCAAGGCATGTCTTACACACATATGTGTGTATACATCACAAAATTACAATTCATTATAGGGTGAGAACCTACACACGCACCCACACACACACACACAGAACAGAGGTGGAATCTGAACCCCAGTTGTGGGGCTTTCAGGCAATAATGCTACCCACTGAGCCAGCACGGTGCTCAAATGCTTTCCATTTATTAAAAATACTGATTATTTATTTTCCTTTTCGTTTATACTCTGCTACCCACTAGTCAGGGTGGCATTTTATCAAAGGCTTTAAATTATTCTGCAATAATCATGACTTTCATTTTGGAATAGTTTTTGTGTATATTAAACCAACAGTTTAACCAACAATTTGAAAAAAAAAAAAAATCATGATATAACAATCAGTGAAAGAAATCACTTTGACTCGTATATATAAATATGGTTTATTTTAACTAGCCACAAAGCTGTGAAGACTCCTTTTCATTCAGACTATAAAAATGAGTAGATTTGGTAGCACTTTGGCTAATTATTGGGAATAGTAAAGCAAAAGCAGCTGTCACCAGCGGTGTGCCAGTGAGGAATTTAATGACAAAAAAACAACATACTCTACAAACCAACCTTAGCTGTGGAGAATTAGTAAAATACAATTGTATGGAAAAGGACACTATCTATGTCCTGGAGCATCAACATGTGAACTGTGATATTTACATTCATACTCAGTGAAAAAAAAAAATCAGGTGATATTCCATGGAGATTACACCACTAAATTATTCACAACATTTCCCTCATTATGACAATCTTACGAACCTAACACAATATTTATACCCAGAATAGCATTCATATTAAACATGTTATGTTAATGACATCCTTAGGTGACTCTAAAATGATGGTACCACTGCAACACAGTGTATCAATATCATGCGCTATTTTTCTCTTCTTATGCAAGCAAGCTGGCTATTTCTTCGGACAAAAGACATTTATCACAATTATGTCACCTAAACTGTTCGTTTGTTCAAAATTGAAAATGCAAAATCCTAGAGGAACTCACGCTGCTATGATAAGCACGATTAAAGACATAATGCAAAAATTCCACCAGAGGGCAATAATAACACAAGCAACAAAGGTAACTGAGAAGAGCGGTAATCTAGTTGCTAGGTAATACATGATGGTATTGTGTGTACCTCAACTGAGTATCTCTCACATGGTATCCACACACAAGATGTAGATTATCTTCAGAATTAAAGAGAAATATTGCGCGCAACCACAAAAAGTTGTTTTTTTCTCCTTTATTTTTTGCTAAGGTACAGATTGACAGAAATGTGAAAATATTTAATGCACACACACACGCGCACACACAAACACACATTTAAACTGAACAAAAAAGCATGTAAAATGGTTTGTCACATTTTTAATCAGTCACTAGTAGATTAGAGACCTTCTGTAGGTTTTTAATGTCATTTTGAGCTTAGACTAGTAAAATCGTAGGGAACAGAGGCCAGGGAACAATCTGCTCTTTAGCGATAAGTCAAATGTGAATTTTTTGTAAGAGAATAATTTGCACTACAAAGCAAATACTTTCTTTCTTTTCTTTTTTTTTTTTTTAACTCAGAAAGCAAGGAGCCAGACTGCATCTGTAGTTTTTTTTTAAATAGTGTGGAACAGGTGTGTCAATGTCCCATGTTCCTCTGAATGAACATATGCTCATTTAGTTTAGTCAGTGCTTCTTAAATTAACCTGATTTTAAAATGACAGGTAGTTGGCATGACATGGAAGGTGGGTACGCTTCAGTGTTTCTCACTTGACTGACAAAGGATAAAAGGCTGAAATGATTGTCTCATTTCATTACGATTTTGGTTTTAAATAACTAAATGAGAGATGCCTTTTATGCAGAAAAATAAGTACCGCCGTTTCCTACTGCACAAAAAAGCCAGGCAGTTAGGATAATTGGTGTCTCTAAATTGCCTGGAATCTGTGATTGTGTGTGCCTTGCAATGGACTGGCATTCTGTCCGGTGTGTGGCTCACCCTTGTACCCTATGCTGCCAGGATGGGCTCCAAGCCCACCGACAACCCTGACCAACACTACTGGTTAGAAAATGGATTGATGAAGCAGAGAGCTCTATTTTTGTTGATGTTCTGGTTTTGCTTGTTAAAAATAATTTATTTATACAGTATCTGTATAGTTTTAACGTTTTATGGATGCAAGCTACAGAAATAACATCCAAATGTGAACCTTCTACAGAAACTGAGTGAGTTGTGATGCTGCAAGATTAAAATAAATTAAAATAAAAAGAAATGTACAAGCCTGAGCTGAATGTTTCCAGTGGGAAATAATTAGGGGAGAGCAATAATGGTGCAATGCAGACTAATTTTGAAAGTCAGTCATAAAAACATGACAAGCACTGTGGTCCTTACAAGATCATACTGCTTATTTTCTGCTTCGGTGCATTCCTTCTGCTTGAAGTACATCTTAGTTCAGAAATTGTGTTTGTCATTGTTGGTGTAGTAAGGTGTTACTGTAGTTTTCATCAACTTCTATGAAAACTGGTTTCTTGAAGATGGGTGAAGATGACAGAGCTAACTACAGCACTGTAACACTGAGAGACAGAATCAATATTCACTGCTGCATAGTATCCTGCAAGAATCAAATCAAAAATAATAAATAAAAATTGTACAGGTCTTCACGCCTATGAAGTGACTATCCAGCAACTGCACTGTAATTGTACATTTACTATTCACTATTGTGCATTTTATTAGCTGTTACTGTAGGCTATGTAACTGAATATTAATCTGAGAGGCACTCGAATACGGTTAATTAGTTTACATTTCATGAAAAAAATTGAGATAGTCAAGTTGACAGTCTGGAAGAGTGTATTAACCTTTAAACATAAGTCAAGGATCAATATCTTTTCTTCAGTGAAATATTGAGTACGTTCCTGTCACTGCCCATATAGCCAATTATTTACCTTGGAATGTACAATGGGTTTGCATTTGTGATGGAAACTTAAGCAGCCACTCACTAAGCACATGATTATAGATTATATCAAAATGAAATGCTTTAAGCTGTGGCAAGGGATCACACAGTGGCTCCATGGGTAGTACTGTGGCCTGACACCTTCAGGGTTGTTGGTTTGAATCCCAATATTACTCTGTGTGATTGAGGTTTACATATTCTCCCTGTGTCACGTGCGTTTCCCTCCCCAGTCCAAAGACATGCAGTTAGGCTAATCAGTGTATGTAAATAGCCCATTGTGTATGTGTGCATGTAGATGCCATGTGCAATGACATCTCCTCTAGAGTGTACACCAGCTTTGTTCCCTATGCTGCCTCGGACAGGCTAAGAGATGGCAACACACTTAGCTGTAATTAGGCAGTGTGTGCACAGCAAGCCCAGTGTTTGTCTGCTGCACAGATGCAGGCAATGTGACATTGATTTGCTCCAAGCACTCCCAGAGACTGGTTGAGACCCCATCCTTGTCCAGCCCTATTTATTGAACCTTTAAACGGGCCATGGGGAAGTAATCATCACTGTAGCTTTGTAATTGGAGTTTGCCACTATTTCTTGTTCTCTC
>JAACJT020000002.1:6194097-6208145 GCA_009936485.2 Gymnarchus niloticus | reverse complement strand
GGCTCCCTTATGGCTCAACCTAGGGGAGCATACCGAGGAGTTCTGCTTCTACATTGTGAGGACACTGCATAATCCTCTCATTCTGGGGCACCTGTAGCTACAGTTGCATGATCCATGGATTTTGTGGAGGACCGGAAGCCTTCTTGACTGGAATGCCGGCTGCCGGATTGACTGCCTAGGTTCACGGGGCCCCTCTGGGGGGCTGAGAGGGACAACACTGAGGAAATTGACTTATCAGGGCATCCGGAGGAATATCACGATCTGAAAGACTGTTTCAGTAAGCATAAGGCCACTTTGCTTCCACCACATCGGGAGTACGACTGCCCCATAGATTTTCTTCCAGGTACCACTCCGCCATGGAGTAAACTGTATTTGCTGTCACGACCCGAGCAGGCAGCCCTCGAGGACTACTTTGTTGAGGCTCAATGATCCGGACAAATCCGTCCATCTTCCTCTCCAGCGCCTGCAGGCTTCTTCTTTGTGAAGAAAAAGACGCGGACTGCGGCCTTGCATCTATTAACAGGAACTCAACAGGATAGGCATAAAGAACAGGTACCCTTTACCACTAATGAAAACTGCCATAGAGTCTTTCCAGAGAAGGGTATTCACTAAATTAGATCTTCAGAGCTCTTACAACCTGGTTCACATCCTTAAGGGGAATGAATTGAAGACTGCTTTCATAACACCTGGCGGTCAATTCGAATATCTGGTTATGCCTTTCGGGCTGTCCAACAGCCCATCGGCGTTCCAGACATTCATTAATGACATCCTCCACAACTTCTTAAACTGGTTCATGTTTGTCTATTTAGATGACATCCTCATTTATATATCGTTCCATGTCCGATCATGTCACTCATGTACACTCTGTCCTAAGACGTCTCCTGCCACATGGCTTATATTGCAAAGTAGGGAAATGCAAATCTCATTCCACCACCACCTCGTTCCTCGGCTATGTCGTGTCCCTCGCGGGGGTCAACATAGATCCCATCAAGGTGTCTGCTGTCGCAGACTAACCACGACCAGCCACACTTAGGCAGCTGCAGTGCTTCCTTAGGTTCACTAATTTTTACCTCTGGTTTATATGGGGCTACAACTCCATCGCAGCACCACTTACCCATCACACCCACGCGTCCCCCCTATTTCAGCTGGACTCTGGATGCTGAGGCCACCTTCCAGCGCCTCAAGTCCCTGTTTACTTTGGCCCCAGTGTTGGCCCACCCCGACTCTGGTCGCCAGTTTACTGTGGAGGTGGAGGCCTCCAAGTGGGCACAGGTGCTGTTCTGTCCCAAAGGGGGGAGGACGATAAAATGTGGCCTTGCACCTACTTCTCCCACAAGTTCACCCCTACCGAGCAGCAGTATGGGGTAGGTGATTGGGAGCCTGGCCGTGAAATGGACCATAGGGGAATGGCGTCACTGGCTGCAGGGAGCCAAACATCCCTTTCAGGTTTGGACCGACTATCAGAACCTGCTTACGATCCACAATGCCAAACAGATTAACCCTCGCCGGGCCTGGTGGGCTCTGTATTTAGAACAGTTACACAGTGATCCTTACCCTGGTCGACCGCTTCTCCAAGGTGACCCATTTTGTTCCTCTGCTGGGTCTGCCCTCCACCACCGAAATAGCTGAATTCCTTTTACGGCACATCATCCAGCTGTTTTCCCACAGACATCGCGTCCAATAGAGGGCCCCAGTTCGCTTCTGAATTTTGGTGGGCCTTTTGTGCCCCGATGTGGACGTTGGTCAGCCTTTCCTCTGGTATCCACCCCCAGACCGATGGTCAAGTGGAGCATCCCAACCAGAGGGTGGAGCAATTCCACCAGTGCTTTGCGGCCTCCAATCCCCACACCTGAAGCAAGTAGTTGCTCTGGGCAGAGTTGGCCCATAATTCCCACATTACCTCTGCCACTGGAATTTCTCCATTTGAATGTATGTATGGGTTCCTTCCTCCCCTGTGTGCTGCAGAGGAACTGGCCACAGACACACCTTCTGCCCAGATCATCATGCAGAGATGTCATCGAGCCTGGCACAGGGCTCGAATGTCCATCCAACAGGCCAGTTGCCACCGGAGACCGGCTCGGCTGATCCACTTGGGAGATCAAGTTTGCCTGTCCACCCAGAACCTTCCCATGCATCCCGGCCACTCCAAGCTGTCAACGCACTACCTGGGCACCTTTCGTATCACCCATCGGGTGAACCCTGTGACCTACCGCCTGGCTCACCCTCCTATTCTCCGGGTTAACCCCACCTTCCATGTGTCCCACCTTTGTGCTGTTGTCATTGGACCCCTCAACCCGCTGATTCCAGCTCCTCCTCCTCTCCGCCTGTTCAACAGTGGTCCGGCTTATACCGTCAACCGCATTGTGGACAGTTGTCGCTGGGGTCGGGGATTCTAATACCTCATGGACAGGGAAGGCTACGGCGCCGAGGACTGTTCATGGGTACCCGCCTGTGACAGCCTGGATCCGTCCCTCATCACTGACTTCCACCAGACCCATCCTGATTGCCCTCGCCCATTTGGAAGCCGGTTGTGGGGGGAGGGGTGTAACTGTTTAAGCTCCCTTCTTTTCCCAGCAGGGGGAACCTCTTCTTGCCTTTGCTCTTCTCTATATAATGCCTGACCAGGCTACCCACCGCTGTTCCAACATTGAACATGTTCCTCCCCACACCAGCCTTTGCCTTGTCTTCTACATCTGGTCTCTGTTGTATGTGTTGTTGACACAGTAATGTCTTGCTGTGATCACTCGGCAAACCGTGTCCTGTGCCTGCATTTCCTCACTCGGGCCCAGCCCCTGACCCCACCATGACACCCCCTGCATTGTGCAATGTGCTAGATAAAGCTTCAGGTGCTACTGTGACACTGCTCAGTATAACCAGTTGATAGATGGATTAATATAATGGGTATATATTCAAATCTTAGTCATCAGCCTTTGACCCAAGCCAAATTATGAAAAAACACTGTTAGCCTTTAAACATAATATTTGTACATACTGTCCTACTACAGATAAATGTGATTTTGGAAAAGAAAATTATAGGTCTATGGACTGAAAAGTAAGACAGACCCTCAATAACAAATCACTGAGAGCGGTCAGTTAATGGATGTGTTGGTACACTGAAAGGAACAAAGAACTTTGCGTCCCACTGTGAGGAAAGGCCAGATACAAAAGACAAAGAATACCAGGGTGCAACACGAACAGTTGTTGACTGACACAGCAACCGAAACAGCAATGGGAATGAGACCCCTTAAGGACTGGATGAACACTCAGCAATGACATAAAAGGAAAATGTAAAATAAGATTCTTACGGTTAGTAAGGGACATTTAAGCATAATTTACACAACATGGTGGTGTTTGCGCTCTTGATTTAAAGATATTATATATAATACCTACTTGACATCTTTAATGAAATCAATTTGTGCTTTATGTGTAGCTGAGGTATTTGCACACTACTGACCAGTGGAGTCTACCTTTTTATCATTATTATTCACAAACAGTTATTTTCTTGTAAGGCATTATAAACAGCATGATTAATGGTAGTTTATCATATACAAGTTGCCAAAGCTTAAACCCAATCGTTTTGTCATTCGTTCCTTTACCGCAATCACAAAAAGCAAAGTCAAAAATCCTAAGACAGGCGTAATATAGCTCTGACCTTTGACATTTGATCAGCAATTGTTGATGCAGCAGAACAGGTTTATGTAGAAACAATCCTCTTGTACAGACTTAAATGTGTCATGCGATGCATGGCTCAGAGTATCAGTGTATTGGCACATGTATTAAGCAGCTTTGGATCTTTAGTTAGAGTAACTGATAGTTCTGCAACACACAGTGTTACTTTGTTGAAAACAAGGGATGTTACAGGCAGACCTTCCCACACATTCATTATAATATGACAATACTCTACCAGAGCAATGCACATCCTTATGCGACCTTCATGGTGGTTTCTTTACGAAAAACAAGTTATGCAATAAATGTTCTACGCACCAGATTTAAGCTCTACTCAACATTTGTGCAATGAGTTGGCAAGACTTAGCTATGATTACAACATAAGAACACACTCCTCTACACAATGCTACACAGTAACATTTAAGCAAAACGGTGCAAATAATACAGATGTACACTATGTGGTGAATTTGATTGGGAATTGAAATAGCCTGTCTTATCCCCAAGTACTTCTAACAAAAGTATCTATATGGGCTTTTCATTATAATGTAAAAATATAATGACCATAAAGTTCAGTTAATTATACGGAAAAATACTGATTACTTATTTAGTTTTAGCAATTTAATCTTGCACACCTGAGAGGACTTCATGAACAAGCCAATATTTTGTATTTAATCTGACCATATAATGTTGTCAATTTCATAATCTGTTATACTGGGATTGTGTGCTGGTGCAGCGATAGGAAACGTTATAACGATGGAAGGTGACAGCAAGCATCCTTATATGCTACTCCATGCAGGGAACATTTTAAATTGAATAAACAAATTATTGAAGATCAAGTGATGTATTCCACTTCAGTGGACATACTTGTCATATTATAAAGCAGAGGCCTTATTATAGGTTACTAAGAACAGCATTTTACAAGGTACTTTATACAGTCTGCAGTCTTGTGGATAATGTTTTGATTTAAATTTCTCTTTAAACAACAGCTATTCTAAGAGTAATACAAAGATAAAGTTCATGACATAAGACTGTAAGATATACAGACATGCAGTGCTAAGTCAATGTTATAAAATTTTTATTATTATTAGTTTTACATTTAAGAACTTTATAAAATAAATACAGTTATATGTGTCACACAGCTGCACCTCAAACCCACATTTGATATGCCGGGTGGTAAAACGGACCTGATTCAGCTACGTCTGGATAGTATTACGAGGGGCACAAAATGTAAAACCAGTTGTTATTGTCCTCATCTACTATTAAGCTTTGAAGCACAAAGTTGGGTATGGTGGATTTATTTCAGTGTACCTTACATACTTGTTTTGAAAATGGAAGATATATTTACAATTTAGACAGGGTTCAAATGGTAGACTCACGTCCCATTCCTCATGTCGTTTGCCTTATGAAGGAAGATACATATGGCACTTACTTAAACAAAATAGTATCAAGTTATGGTGATCGTTTCATAGACAAAATGTATAATGAAGATCAAACGAACATATTCTAATAAGTCCAAATCATCTCTTTGTAACATAATACCAATAATTTACACTAATGAATCTGAAATACTCTATTGCACAACGAGACAAATCATGATTCCTCAATTGATATTTCGTAATTAAATGCATGAATGTTTGTCTATGATCTCGAAAATGTGTCATTGTTAGACACTGTAAATGTTAAATGCAGTGTGTCCTTGCTAGATATTTTTAAGTTGTTGCAGTGGTCATGAAAATCGTTTTAAATATTAATGCAAGGATTATAAAATACTGCCGTGCCCTGCCTCCATGCTCCTTCTGTGTTTCCCCAGCATACCCTAACGGGATACACCTGTTCTGCATTTTCCCCTCGTTAGTTGGCTTTAAGAGTGCTTCCCAGTCCTGTTTGCCCCAGTCTGGTCATTGACGTTGCCCCTGTGTGTTTCCTGCCTCAGTCCTGCCTTGGTCCTGTTCCTTGGATTTACCCCTGGTGATCCCCTGTTTTGGGTTTTGGAGCTGAGTATGCCTGTGGACAATAAACCCTTGTTTGACCCTCCGTCGGCCTCCCGTCCTCAATATGACAAATACTCAGGTCATACTGAATAAAATACTAAATATATGGTCATACTAAAATAGTCCATGCTGAACTGATATGTCTATGTTTCTCACATGGGAAGTGTTCCATATGACATACACCTAATAGACATCATTTTATACTGTTTTGTAGGTTGGATGTAGTTATTGTTGACAATTTTATTCTTGCAAGTGAAGTAACTTTAATTTCAATTCAGTGCAAGATATGAATTTCATTTTGTAGCAAATCAGCATTTTGCAATTCGATTGCTAGCAACTAGGGCTAATAATTACTTACAAAAATGAGCAGTGTGTGTTTGTGCCCTATGACGGACGAGCATCCCTTCCGAAGATGGATCATTGTTTATGGCCATGATTGGCATTCAGTTGTATATAAGCATTCCAGAAGGTGGCAATGTCGCTTTTCTGAAAAAAGTACATTTGTTTAAACTTTCAGGTATAAGAACAACAATAAGGAAAAAAAGCACAATTCATCCAAATCAAATTAAAATTAGTGAAGATGGAAGAAGAATGAAGTGGGAGAAGTGTGCTATCCCCGCGTTGTGTGGGTGGACGCTGCAGGGGATAAGATATAGGGTAAAGTGGTGGAACTGGACAGCAGTGTTAGCGAATAACCCTGAGCTTTTATTCCTTGGAGAAGGCTCATCACTTTGCCTGTCTTCTCTTAGAATAGACAAGGCTGCACTTATGTGCATGGGTCTTTCATCCTTTCATTTTATGCTCCATCACATTTGCAACTAGCTGTCGAGGCCAAGGCGACATTTTTTTTTCTATTTTTTTCTATTCAAAGAATGCTTGTCACAATAGTCAGCCCAGAACCAGGGTGCTGATTCTGCATGCCACTGGGCCCTGGCAGAACTCCACAGGTGAGAAATGTCAGACCTTTCAAAGTCATTCAGTTTCCCTCTGGAAAAGCCTGTAGACAAAATGTCACATCAGCCCTGCTGCTGGAGCAGGCATTTATTCAACAGGTGCATTTTAATCTCCAAGGAGGTACAGTTTTGCCTTGTGCCCTCTTGTGGCACAACATGCTCATGTATTCAATAAAAGAACATTCAAATCCCCTGATACACTGTTGCTAGAATCAGGGCATCATTAAGGTGCCTTTCATTGGAAATCATTGATGGTTTAAATTCCCCCTGTGCTTTATCACGTCTGTGATACCGTTGTGTTTTCCATTATCACTTGCACAGAGCTGTCAGTATGTGGCATGTTATAGAGCTGACAGAGGTCCTGCAAGAGTTGTGCTGGGATTCTAGACCTGGTTATGCTAAAATAACAGATCCTTACTGACAATCGTAGTTAGAGGGGTAAAAACAATACTGTAATATAGACAGTCTTCAAATTTTGGCTGAAATACATTATGCATTTCCTGCTTGGTGCTCAAATAAGACATAGACATACTATACAGACAGACAAAAAAATAGATTTATGCACATTGAAATATCGAATGTTGTAATATAAAATATCAAACATGACAAATACTTTAATGTGAATATTATATACTGAATGACACATTAATAAGGTTTGTGTTACACTTTGTATTACCTAAGAATTTTATTTTAGAATTTTGTTCAGTCTCAGCTGATTAGATTGAACAAATTTGAAATGATTCTTCTAGAAGTCAAGGCATGTGGTGAATATAAACAACAAGCCAGACTGCGAAGTGACCAAAATCAAAGATCTTTTATTTCAAAATCTTAGAAATTTCATTCATTCATTGACAGCACACAAGGTTAAAAAAAATAAATAAATAATAACTTCCATAGAGGGAAGAAGTGACTATCTTGGGTACCTTGCCAGATATCTGTGAGTTACTGATTTCCAGAAGTATGAATCATGTTTCTTCTCCAGTTGCTTATCAGATGACCTATTTGGAGCCTTAAAATTATTGTAGAACATATTGAATATCCTTTCTGTTTTGATGTACTGTTGTGGATGTCACTGTTTATAACCCCTTGTCCAGTATAGGGTCTTTGTGAGAAAAAGAGGAAAAAATATAGCAGATTCCAGCATTTAGAAAGTTATATAACAATCACGGATATTATAAATTATTTTCTCCAAATACTCATACTTCATGCACTTCTTCTACTAAGATAAGCTGAGGTAAATGCTGTTCTAGAATATTTTCCATCTATTTTTCAACCTCTTAACCAGAAAAGGGGTCATGATTAGATAACTCACATAGTACAGGTATACCTGGGACATGATTGCATGGCAGTGGACACACATGAATTCACGTGCACACAAACACAATCATACACTATGGGCAATTTGGAAACACCAGTTTGCCTACTTTCATGTCTTGTGACTGAGGGATTACACCTAAGGACCACATGGGAACCCCATACACAGAGTGGGATAAATCCCCCAATCCAACAGTGCCAACATAAAATCTTTTTTTTTTCAAACAATAACCAAATTACAGTAAGCATCATATGGACCCTGAGTAATGCCCACAATCCACCTGCTGTCTGCAAATTTATTATACACAAAAATGTCATACTTCTTCCCTACATGAATACAGTGTGTGAAAAATGCAGCAGGAGTTGAAGAGTCTTTAAAACTCCTTGAATTTCCAAAATTGTCCCAGAGGAGTCCCACAGGATATTGAACGTATGTTGCTTGAGAATGTATTTATAATACACCAAAGTATACTATCTTTATTAAATCGATTCAGAGTCTCAAAATGGTTTTATCCAATTTAGACAAATTAAAAAGCCACAAATCGTTAAAGAAATTAGAGGAATTCAGAACCTGTCTTCTTGGTCCCAAACAGCCTATCATTAGTTTTAATCCTATAATTAGTTTTGGCATTGTAGGGCATACAAAGTGGAAAAACAAAGCATTTATTTCATTGTTTTAATGCAGAAAAATCAATCAGTATTTATTGAATAAGCAGTTCATTCTATAATTTGGTTTGTCAAAACATCAGCATTTCAAAATTTGCCAACAGGAAATCATAGTTTGTTGCAATATAGCTTATTTAGTTGGTTAGCTCTTTTAATGACTTTGCTTAAACCTGAAGGATTTGCAATAGAGGGCTTTTTGTTGTCGTCATTTCCATTTCCCCCCCCCATTAATGACCATCTAAGGCAGAAGCAGCCTTGCTTAGAAAGTAGCCTACAAATGGACCAAACTGACATACAGAATACTTCTTTAATAAATCAGACCTCCAGCACTGAGAAATAAGAAATTGCCACGTGCACATTTTATTTTGTGGATGTCATTTTTGGTTTATTCTAAACACAGTTGACTCTCTTTATGTACTTATTCTTGACAGTGTTTTTTGAAAGCAGATATAAACAGAAGCAGCAATACTTATACAGAATACAGTGTTCCAAATTATTATGCAGACTGCAGTTCTGTTACATTGTAAATATCAAATGACTAAAAACAGAAGCCTGTTGTATTTGTTGGATAAATATAGTTTTTTAATAACATCTTAAGAGATCTAAACCTTCCTTGAAATTAGGTCAACAGCTCTATCATCTATTGAACTTGTGAATGCAGGTATGGTTTTTGCCCCGATTTTAATTCATGAATTCATTCAAATAAGGACATGGTAATGGAGTTGGAATTGGAGTTGCCTCTACGGGAAGCCGAATTAGAATTGAATTTGATGAAATTCTGTGCATGCAATTCCATATTTTGGGGGTTTTGTTTGTATATACGATCTCAGATTACAAGTATTGATATATATTACCATTTCTGAAAATTATAAAATGTTCAAAGTACCTTTCAGGTAGAATAATAATTTATGAAAATTAAAACAATGAGAATTTGAAGAAATTGAGAAATTATGAATGAGCATAACTGTAGAACCAAGACACTGTAGGAATTCACATGGTGTAGATTTCAATATCTTATTATCAACACAGGATTTCTTGAACGGAAATATTTTGACATTAATAAATGCAAATTACTACATGAAGTGGAGAAAATGTGCACAGCTTTGTTTGCCTCTGTAATGCATGATACCTCAAACTTCAAGATAATGGGCAGTTTTTATTGATTCATTAAAAATACATATAAAGAGTGCTGGCACTTGTATTGTTAAAACCTAAATGTATAATCTTACTTCCAGCTGCATCTATGACTCAGATCTGTTAATGCTTATAAATACAAAAAAACTCAAAATACTCATACATCAGTACCCTCAGAAGCAGTCAAATATCAAAAAAAGAAATGCGTTTCATTTTTTTACATTTACTTACCAAATACTGTTACGAGTTAAGACACAGACCATCATGGTTGAGTGCACAACTCCCCAAAGTAGTTGCTTTTTGTTTGTACGTAGTGGGACAGACACCACATACAGGGCAGGTGGACATACAGGCAGGACTACTTGGGGGTCATATAATCCCAGGTGACAATCATTCCCCACAGCAGGCAGCAGTCTCCTCCATGTCAACTAAAGTCCAGCCTGCCCCAGTGACTCATCCTGCAAAGGCCCAACAGTCAGTTCTCCCCTTTGTGTTAGATCTTCTCTCTTTTCAGTGCCAAAGTGGTTGATTGTTAACTGGCTGCAGTTGTGGCAACTTCCACATTCCCCACACATTCTGAGATATGTGGATAAGAATTAAGGGAGTCACAGGCTATGATACTGAAAGGTATGGTAACCCTAGCTTGCTACAATACGAAAAATAATCTTGCTTGTAAATGGAAAATGCCATTAGATAAGAAATTTATTAATCTTAAAGGAAATTTTTGAAACTGAATTGAAAATCTTAGAAAATAAGTTAAAAAAAGAAATGAAAACACATACAAAGAACAACGAGGTAAGCAACTGCCCGGCTGAGCACTAAGAGAAGTTACGCTAAATGTTAGGATTTTTTCCTGAAGTGTTGTTCTTACGTACTTAGTGAGAGAGAACTCAGAACATTTCAATGTGTTGGTTGACACAATGTTCTTCATACAGTGTCTTTTCAGCAGTGGATGTTCCTGCAGATCCATTAATCAAGGAACAATGTAGGGTTGGAGCCTTTCATGAATTAACTCATCAATTCCTGTAACACAGATGCCTCAAACCTCAAAATAATGGGCACTTTTTATTGATTCATTAATGTCCACTTATTGATTATATTCTTCAATTTAGATATTTTCACTTTTATACCACTGAATGATCATTACCTGTTCAAACTTCACATCGCTGAGATTACATCTGTCAGGCCAAAATATCTTGCCAACAACATATAAAATACAGCTGCCAGTGTGGCAGGATTGGCTAGATATTGGGATTCAAGTTTGGCCAAGTAAAGGAACAAGGATACCTTTTAAAGTTGGATGCATGAATCGATATACCACAGTGTTTACAGACTGCACCGTGAAGTTGTTGGAACTGGTTCACTATGATGATCCTTCTCTGAGGTGTTTGCAGGTATTTTAGCACTATCATCCATTTTCAGTTTGATAGGGATTCCATATCTCAGTTTTAATATTTTAGTGCAGGGTTGACACACAAATCAGGTACTGATTACAGTCCAAGGTCATACACAAAAATGAATCCAGATGCCTATAAAAATCAAGACAAAGTCAAACTTCCACATACTACACCACCAGTTTTGCAATTTCATCACAGGCACAGAGAATGACCAATAACTGGGTGGATTCTTGCTTTAATATATTTTTAATCAAATTCAAAAACATAATTATTCTGGACAAATAATTGTGCAATGTGAACAGAACAGATTCAAAAAAGTAAGTTGACAAATTATCTTGCATAACTTGTAAATATAAATTGTGCTCACATTTTTGTCATGTTTGTCTTTTTATAAAACACTTAATATTATATGTATTATATTCTGAAATAATTACATATACTGAACCATAACATAGTTTTTTTCTAGTATTTAATATTTCCATCATTACTTCTGAGCACTGCACCAATCCCTCATTGTTTTGAAAGTAAGCCTACATCATACGTACATACAGTAAATTATGATGAAATGTATTTGTAATGTTTATCTTTTTCATGAAATACTTCATATTGAGTGCATGTATATTAAGAAAATGAAGATCTTTCATTTTCTTGGAATTTAGTGGAATTCAGTTCTGTTTCCTGTATTCCAATTCTGTTTTCCTACAGCAGGGAGCACTTCTAACTCCAGGAATTGAGTTGGACTTTACCATGCATTCTCAATTCAATTTATGAATGGTCCCAACCCTGACTGCTATCCACCCTTATAGATTTTCCTTTTCAAAATGCTCCATCAGTTCTCCATAGGATTGAAGTCTGGGGATGATGGTCGTAAAACCAGGATCCAGTCTCTGTTTCTGTGTATATGTCCAAAGCATCCCACAAATCAGTGGTGTTCTAAACAGTGTAAGGCAGGCCAAGTTCGCTCTGGCATGACTGGGCTCACACACCAACTCTGGTGCAACTGGTGGATCTATCTTAATCCCCCACTGAGCGAGAAACAGCCCACAGAAGGCTCTTATACACCAATATAATTAGATGTTTGAGTATTGAGCATCTTCAGATGTACATGGAAAGACATGCACACATCTATGCCTTGGACTGCCCAAATGGATTCCATTGTTGGGCCTGTGGGTAGCTGTCCCTTACAGCCCCTTTGACTGTGCATTGACCTGCATGAGCATCATTTTATTTCAAAAGACATGCCCCTTTTGATACCAGGGCAGGAAATGTTCCATTAGGAATGTCTGAAATATGAATAGATTTTCAGTTTAACACCATTGTGGATTCTAAAGGGGCCTACCATCTCATTGCTCATTATTCCTGTACGAAAGATCACACTGCCTCTTCTGTTTGCATGCCTCAGTCTGCTGGGTGTAGGACGGCCCTTTAACAGCCATCCAGGACTCCATCCAGTGTATAACAGCTTTCATTGATAAATAAAATTGTTTGAAAATCGGTTTTGTTGTACCAGTTTTTCAGAATACCACGTGTTTTTACATGTGAGAAAAAAGTCATGTTAGATGTTTTTTTCACGTTAGATTAAATTTTTGTATGTGAAAATAAATATGAAAACATGAAGAAGGATGACTTTCACATGTGAAAAAGTCACACGAAGTTTCACGTGATTTTTCAAAAAATATCCCTGACCAGTAATTTTTTGTTTTGAAAATATGTCGACAGGCACTAATTATATTGTGTGCCCAAGGGAATGATATCTTTTCCTAAGAGAAACTTCTGTAATGGTCTTAATGTATAGTAGTAGCTTTTTAAATGAACAAGTTAAAAACCAAAAGTGTAGCTTTATATCATTAAATTAGATTTTCCTCCCATTTAGCACAGGAGAAAAGAGTGAATGTTAATAGTGGGGCTGTGATATGTTTATGTCATCTGTGAGGAACCCCGGAGGATGTTTTGAGTGAACCTCACGAACATGAAAATTTTGCTCAAAAGATGTCTTTGCTGGTACTTCAAAAGAAAATGAAAATGTGGACAGTAAAGTAATGGTAAGATATGATCTGTGTACTGGGTCTCGGCCCCCACATTTCCTAGTTCTGTGAAAGCTGTCAGCTTTTAAAGACAATAGGTCTGTTGATGAAACCTGGCTCTGGTTCAGTGGGCCCACTGAGTGTTTTGTTTTTCAAGAGCACAACAAAACTAATTAGACGGCTGGAAATAAGCCAGAACAAGTAGGTCTGTCTGTTGCTAAATGGCTTTTGAATAATGCATGTCTCAGTATTGACATTTTACGATACAGCTGTACATCAACAAGTACCCTATTGATATTTTATTTACAATTGTAGAGATGCTTAATCTAGGGTAATATTTAAAAGAAAAGGATACAACATCAGTTCTTGATAATCTCTTTCACCTCTGAGTTCATATATCCATCTGTAGTCTAATACTACTATTCTGCATTTATTCACTTGAAAACTATGCTTTTTAAATGACAGATGCATAGATTGGTATCATAAACAGAGAAAGGCCAAAATACATTACAACCCCAAATCAGAAAAAGTTGGGACGGTATGAAAAATGCAAATAAAAAAAATGCAGTGATCCTTAAATTTACTTTGACTTTTATTTCATTGCAGACAGTATGAATGCAAGATATTTTATGTTTTGTCTGGTCAACTTCATTTCATTATGCTAATATACATCCATTCCTGCATTTCAGGCCTGTAACACATTCCAAAAGTTTGGATGGGGCAATTTAGGGCTAGTAATGAGGTAAAAAAAAAATTAAATAATGATGTGATTTCAAACAGGTGATGTCAACAGGTGACTGTAATCATGATTTGGTTCAAAAGCAGTATCCACGAAAGGCTGAGTCTTTGAGGAGCAAAGATGGGTAGAGGATCTCCAGTTTTTCAACAAATGCTGAACACCCCC
>JAACJT020000002.1:6174087-6187367 GCA_009936485.2 Gymnarchus niloticus | reverse complement strand
AAAAAAAATAATTATTACAGATATTCATGAACGACAAAAGAAAAAAGAGAGAGCTGGGGGGGGGGGGGGGGGGGGGGGGTAAAAAACATAAAGCCCCCCTAAAATTGACCTAATGACGCCATGTGATTGCAAAGCTTTTCATGTGATCTCTTCTGGTAGTTGGTCTACCATCATTAGCAGCAAAATGTGCAAAATCATTGCTATGCTTTTTCCAAGACAGCACACAAGGCTTAAAACTTTGTCAGTCTAAGCTTAAATGATTGCCTGGAGAGTCAATAAGATGCTTTAAAAAATCAAAAAGCAGAAACATATTCATAGAGACAGTGGTATTTTGAAAAAGAAAAAAAAAAAAAGACTGCTTCTTTTAAATATAGGAGGATTTTTAAAATAAGTGCAGCATATTAAGATTATGTTTCTGCTAAGACCTGAACTGTAGCTACAGTTAGATATACATATTCCGGTTTGGTTAATCAAGTAACAATAATACAATTTGCATATATTTTAAATGGGATAATACTGAGAAATAGCATGTTTATTTCCAAGCCATGATGGGAATTTGTAACTAAGGACATTTACATGCTCTTGGTTTTATCAAATGTAAGGTTTAAAACTCCATTAGGTATTCAGTGCACTGTGGCATAATACATTTAGATATTTTGCTTCTCTTAGTAAAATTTAAAAAAAAAAAACTTTTAATCTTCACTCATGATTCAGTGCTAAGTTTATGGTTATTCTTCCATATTTGCATCTAATGGAAGAAACATACGGAGAACCTATAGGACCCCAAATGCATTGAGGCCCATCTCCACTTGCCAAAACATAGGAAAAAGTCCCAAACCCAGTCCCATTCACATTGAATAATGAATGCTTCATTGTACATCATCACGTGTATAATGGGAGAAGGTTAAATTAGAATGCAGAACTGAAGCATAGAGGTCAAGACAGACAATGAAAGTGATGCTTTAAAAACACTGCCTTAGGTGATGTAAAGATGAGAGCGTAAAATAAAACTGCAGTCAGAAGGTACATCGTCATTAAAATTCAGATGTACTTTTCCTTGAATGCAACAGAACAGAACAAACAAGGTTACCCTGACATTATTACAAAGAAAGAGATAAAGATTTAAATAAGTTAATGAACTTAGTTAATGTCTCACTATTATTACCGTGAAGGTTTAATGATTCCCTTTATTGTATCGATATATAATAGTTGATATTTGTGCTGCTATTTAAATGGTAGCATGTAAAATCCTAAACTGTGTCAGTAATTCTATATCACTCTGCCAAAATTAACCCTTTCATTCATGAATTATAACTGCCTGAGACAACTATTTTTATTATTCTTTTCTATTATTCTTTCAGGATAAAAAAGTGGTTTTACTGCATGTATTTAAGTTCTTCACTACAAGTAACACAGATTAAATTACTAATAAGTGTGATAATGCATCATAATTAAAACCTTTGCTCCTTCTGGGGAAGTGTCCTCCATAGAGGATTCCATGCAACTTTTAGCTTGAAAATGGCATTAAAAGAGCTGTCCAATGCATTAAAATAGCACAATAGATGTAAGGGTTAATTAATTACAGGGTTTAGTCAGTCAAACTCAGAGCAACATTAAATAAAAAAGATACAAAGAAAGGCTGCACAGAAAAGTAAGATGAAAATGAAATCTTTAAAAGCTTTGTTCCTGAAAAAAGCATTACTTTAAGAACAAAATTCCTTTTAAAACAAATAGAAAATCACTGAATCTGACCCATGATTCACGCTTCCTGTTCTGAATATCTAAGAAAATATGGCTAGCTCACTGTGGTTAGTTTGTCATTTCATTTTAAATGGCTAATCTATCTCTGAGCAAAATAGTTTGATCGAAAGAGAGACAGAAGTGTCAGATAACTTGTTGGACAAAAGCAATTTGTACAGAAATGAAATGTTAATTACAACACTGTATAAAAGTATACTTGACTTTCCAGCACATTGGTTTACTAATTACAGTTTCTGTGCACTGTGGTACTGAAAACTGAAAGCCCGACTTCAGGATTTCTTGATTTCCCGAGTCTCCTTGAATTTCTCCACTAAGAATTCAGGTTTGACTATTAGATTTGTTAAGCCCGCTTGCAGGAATGGGATGATCTGTATTTACCCTCTTGGCTTTTTGACTTTCAAACCGTGTTTTTGGTTTACATATTGATTTTGATTGAGATACCAGTTTTTTGATTAACCTGTTCTCTTTGGCCACTCACCTGTGTATGACCATAGAGTCATTTAAATTTAACATCTCTGCACTTGAACCCAGCCTGCTTTGATTCATTACAAATAGGAGATTATTATAAAATTTCATCTATAGCCTGAAGTAGAGCCTGATCAAAAAGTTTCATAAAGATTATTAATACTTAGAAATGCAAGACTGCTACGCAGCAAAGAATTTAACGAGACATTCAATGGCTTCCTTTACTTTTATCACTTTTTAAAACATTTTTGATTTTTTTAATCCAATGCACAACATTGGATTGAATGGCTGCTCATTGAAGAACTATTCCTTTATATCATCTTATTAATAATAATACTTCTCATACATAAGCAGTCTCATAACTGTTCATATTTTTTTGGGGTTGAACAGATGTCCTCTAGCTGCTGTCAGATAGATACGGAAACTTCAGTGACACCTGTTGAATGGACCTTTCAACGGTAATGGTCAATATCAGGCAGCATGACTAAGTTCTGTGTAAATGTTCCACCATCCATCCGTGTTCCCACTGCGTATCCAGTACAGGATCAAGGGCTGTATCAGAAAATAATACTCTAAAAAGATTCCTGGCAAAAGTTGAACCAAAATCCACTTTAAAGGGAAAAACTTAGTTGGCAGTTGAGTTGACTGACATCGGCACACACTCTTTAGAGAGTGTGGCTCTAAATGGGGTCATCAGCACATTGCTGTTTGCACCATAATGAAATTTATCATTTGGCAAAGTTGAGTTGATGGTTAATCATTGATTAATGGTTTAATTACAGGTAATTACATGTTTTTATTGTAGCCAGTGAGTGATAAATTAAGAATAGATTTTGAAAAAAAAGCAATTTCTTCTGATACATTCAGACAGAAGACTGTTTCCTATGTCAGTCACATCTGACCTTATTATTGTGTGTGCCCGCTAGCAGTTTGGCCTTAACAAGCATAATCTTCAAGGAACTGAGATGTGCAGAAGCTTTAATTCAAGGCTGATTAGCATTTAGACATTAATTTCCACATTATGCTGGTCAGAATAACCTCAAAATGTCACAAGATGAACGCATCTATCAGTTTGTCAAAAAACTAACAGTAATTGTTTATTCGTATAATGTTTTTGCATTGCCATGCCAGACCAGAAACTTTAAATACATAAATTGAATTCAGTTTAATTATATCTGACAAGAATGTGTTGAACAGTAAAACTGACACATTTATTACCATAACTTTTGAAAATATATCATATATTGTGCTGTGCAAAAGTCTTTTGTAGACTAAGAAAATGTTGGTTATGTTCATGCTGTTGTAAGACTTTATGACTTTTAAAATGTATCAGTTAAACATTCAAAACACTTCTTCAATTCACTCCGGAATTTGAAGTTTCCATCTAATATACCCATGTATTTCTTGAACTTAATGGTGAGTATGCCTTGTTTGGCTGATCAATACCTCATACAGTAAAGAAATTAATTAAATGAATTAAGTCAGCAGGTGGTGAAATTGAACAAATACATTGAACAATTGAGGTGAAGAGAGGTTTGGTAACCAAAGTTCTGTTGTTCAAGCCATCCAACCAGACATAAGTAATATTTTGGAGAACAGAAGAAATTATTTTTACTTTTTTTTTGTATTTAGCATTTATTTGTCTATATTCAAATATGCAATTTTTTTTTTCTAAGCCAATATACAGTTACTGACCAGTTAACGTTTCTCAGACTGCCTAACACTTTTGCATAGTACCGTGTATCGATCCTCTTTCCAAACCACTTAATCCAGTCAGGGTTTCAGGGGAGCCTGGGGCCTAACCCAGCCACTCTTAGGGCACAAGGCAGGAGGACACCCTGGATGGGGTGCCAACCCATCGCAGGGCACAGTCACACACCCAGTCACATGCTACGGACAATTTAGCCACACCAAGTAGCCTACAACGCATGTATTTGAACTGGCAGTGTAATATAAAGTATTATTTGTGGAAGACTTACAGATTAATGTACTTTTTAAAGCATTAAAACAATACTTACACAATAACCTACACAGAAATATTTACAAATATGTATAGACATTTTAATGTGGATGATGCTTAATTTAACGTGGATGATGCTTAATAGATAGAACATTTATACTTCAGTAAAACTTATATTATCTTTAGTTTTAACTCTTTCAGTTCAACCAGGGATGGGTATTAAAGGTGGGATTTCCATAATGGTGGTGGAAGCACCTTTTTCAAAGTTAGTTTCAAGACTCAGGGGAACTGACTTGAGATCAGGAATGGTGGTAAATGCTTTGTATTCCATATTTATGTATGTATGTATTTACTTATTTATTCACTACTTGTTATTGAAACAGCTTGCTTGAATAAAGCTTCCAAGGTATAAATCATGAAATAAATAAGACTATTTATTACACTATTTATTACATTAAAACACATTGTCTTTGAACACAGTGATTTGAACACAGATATTATATTTTGCCTCTCATTATTTGATCTGAAAAAATAGGTATGTTAATAGTGCGTGAGCTTTAAAGCATAAAATTGACCTAAGGTATAAAATTATTCCGACATACAGGCATGTCCATCATATGAATGAATAAGTCCAGGGATAGGTGATTATATCCAAATGTCATGTCTCACTAAAGAACTCATTCTTGAGTAAAGAGGATTCTATGAAATGTGAGTCCTGCTATGTTATGACCTTAAAAGCATTAAAATGCAAGGTCTCTCTCTGGGTTGGACTACTTCCCTCTCAATGTGATGGTGTGTCGGCATTCCAACTGCTAGAGCAAGACTAAAACAATTCCTGCAACTGTAATGCAGGATTCGCTGCCAATAGACTAAAAACTAAACAGTAGCAGGAACCTTGATGTGCATTTTGGCTCTGTATAAAGGCTTACTCTTGCTCTTTAGCCAATATAACAATTCTTAATTTCACTACCGGGATCAATAAAGTACCATCTCATCTCATCTCAGCTCAGCCTAGCTCTTATAGTTGATATGCATGAATCGGCCTGACCATTACAAGAAATTGCCATCCAACCTGAGTGAAAATGAAATTATGATCATCTGCAGTGACAAAGTCACTCAAAGACTGATTGGTTAACATGCAAAAAAAGTCACTTACCTGAACTGAAACTATCTAGCTGCATAAATAGTAGCAGATTTCCTCCATGTGCACCGATTTCCTCCCAACATCCAAAAATGTACAGTTAGGTGAATTGGTCCCTTGAAATTGTCCAGAGTGTATATCTGTGATCTACTGCTGTCCCATCATGTGCTTCCTGGAATGGGTTTTAGGGTCACTAAACAATTTTCCAGTCATTTAAAATATATGAATAATGTAATGAGTACTTTACTGTAACATAATTACTACTATCTATGAGAGGGATTACTGGAGAATAACTGTAAAAAATAGTGTCTTATCTTTTATGCCAGTTGCTGAAAAGGCCATACAATTCTAGAAAGTTTCACAACCAGATGGCCAGTTGTGAGATGACAACTTTATAGACATCATTCACACCTTTGGACCTCAGGCTTGGTTAGTGTGAAAGGGTAACAGAGAAAATTCAACCCCTCAGACTGTGACAGAAAAAAAGAGTGTGACAATGAAGTGAACAGCTATATTTGTGGGAACCAATGATTACACAGACATGTCAGAATAATTTCTTTCAGTTTCAGTGCTGTTTGTGTCATCTTCGATTTGTATTCCATGGCAAGAAACTCCTGAAAGTGGCACAAGTTCTGTGAAATTAGTCAACATCTTATGCATTAGTCATTGCTGGTTTAGGCCAAGGTGCTTAGTGAGATACTTCTTTTTAACGCAGCACAGTACAGTACATTACAGTAATAAAATATATCTCAGTCACAGCTTAGGCATCATACATTGTGTAGATAGATAGATAGATAGATAGATAGATAGATAGATAGATAGATAGATAGATACTGTGTATTAGACTTATGCTGAGTAACGTGTCTATATTGTGTAGTATACATAGGCGACACACGTTAGATCCCACCTTCAGCTCTGTGCAGGCGGAGTTCACATGTTCTCCCCGTGCTTTGTGGGTTTATTCTACGTATTCCAGTTCTTAATTGGTGTCAGTAAAGCTATTATGATATTGTAACATAACCTCACCGTAATAACCTATAGCTTATTCAGTTTGCACACCTTGCTATTGTTATTGTTTATGTGTTTTGTTTTAAAAAAATGCATGCCATGTTAGATCTATTTGTACTTCTTTTAGGGTAGGAAAAATCTGAAATAAATCCCAGTCAATACGTAGTGTCTCATACAAGCTGTGAGACTGAGGCAGTTATATATGATTACGTCTAGTGCTGCAGACAAGAAGAAATTAAAGAATAATAAATGGCATATGCATTTACTAGCTGCCTTATGAGAAATACATTGTAATACTTTGTACCTATGCTCTGAGAACAGCATGAATTCTTCATGGCATTGACTTGTCAAGTTGCTGGAAACATTCTTCAGAGATTCTGGTCTATGTAGACAATACCACATCATGTAACTGCTGAAGATTTCTCGGCTGCACATTCATGCTGTGAATCTCCTGTTCCAACACATCCAAAGGAGTTCTACAGTATTCAATTCTGATCTGGTGTCTGGAGAGGCAGTTGAAGTACTTTGAACTCATGGCCATGTTCATGGACTCAATATGAAATGACTTGTGCTTATTCTGCTTGGAGTAGCCATTAGATGCTGGATAAAGTATGCCTGTAAAGGGATGGACAAGGTCAGCAACATTACTCTGATAGGCTTTAGCATTAAACTGATGCTTGACTCGAATTAGGTGCCCAAGAAAACATGCCACACTTCCTCCCACCACCACCACCAGCCTGAACTGTTGACATAAGACAGGTTTGGTCCATGGGTTCATGGTGTTTAGGTGAGATCTGGACCCTACCATCTGCATGTAGCAGCAGAAACCAAAATTCATCAAACCATGCAATGTTTTTCTGATCGTCATCTTTCCTTTTTGGTAAGCTTATCCCCAAAGTAGCCTCAGTTTCCTGTTCTTAACTGACAGAAGTGGCACCTGGTGTGGTCTTGTGATGTTGTAGTTCAGCATGTTCAGCATGTTGTGTATTCAGAGACACTTTTGTAAACAGTGGCTATTTGAGTTACTGTAGTCTTCCTGAAAGAATAAATTTATTCTTTACTAAAGTAAATGTCAGTCAATTATTGAAAGACCTCAGAGCTACTCACAAAGTGAATCTTGCTGATATTCTTAAATTGTTTTTCATCTGTGTGGACTGTATGTATTGTTTCTTCATTTACTAGTGACATAATACTTGACAGTTAACCTAAATCATAGAAAATCCAACAATTCCCGGCAAAGTAAACAACCTGTTCTGGTACAACTGCTTTTTATGGCTGGTTCTCGTGATTTTCTCAGCACTGCCTGTTCTTGTCTCTTTCCAAAAAATGTCAGTAGAGTTATAATCTCTACTGATGGGCAGCTAATTAAAGTGACAACATCGGAATTGGACACGTACATGGTAACACCACTTAAAATCCTTTAAATGTTGCAAGGAATTAAATTAAAGACCTCATTAAATAATTTGATCTTGAAAAATGGAAGGAAGGCATGTGGTTTTATTGGACCTGAGGCAAAATACAATCTTCTATTTTAGAATCCTCATATACGTAAGGTTTATGTAAGGAGACGAATAGAAAAAAGATTGATACCACAGTGTATCAGAACACCAGTGAAACATGGTGGTGGAAATATTCAAAACTGGGGGTGTTTTGCCTACTCTGAAGTTGGACACCTGCACCAAATCAAGTACATCCTGACAAAGTACACCTACAATACCATTCTTCAGTGACATGCTACACCCTTGGAATGTGGAACTTGGTGGTGGCGCATTCAAACCACAGCAGGATAAGGACCTCAAACATACAGTACCTTGCAAGGCCTACTTGAAGACTAAAGAAGAGCAAGGAGTACTGGATCACGAGCTTTAACCAACAGTCACCTGACTGATCAACCCCATCATTTATGGGGACATGTGAAGACTAGAGCCCAATCGATAAATTGGCGTGCTGACATAATCGGCCGATATGAGCAGATAAATCAGTATCGGTGTTTATAATGGCCGATAAATGACAATTAAAAAAAATGGAGAGAAGGAAGATGGATCCTTGAACTATGGTACGTGTGTTGTCATTGCATAGCTTGTCCACCAAGCCATACCTGCTTTTGCTGCAGTGACGTGAAAGCCATGGTAGCGGTAAGTTTAACCTTACGGTAGTTGAGTGGTGTAGCGCAGTTAACAAACTTGAATGTAGATTTATTTCTGAAACAATGTGGAAGTTCTAGCGAACGCTGCAATCATTTCTCCTTAGCTCGTCACTTCTAAACAATATCTGGTGACATAAAGCAGTTTATAACACTGTTGTGAAGAGGAGTACTCCTCCCTCTTCACCCACTTAATGTTTGAGTGTCAGCGTGGATCCCAGTGGCCATGTATGGGAGGAAGGGCTTACCTCTTTATATTGATCCTTGTAGTTTTAAGATATTTGTAATGATTGGATTTTAGGAGGGATTTAGATGTGCAGTTGGGTATTGTTAATATTTGTATTTAAGATGTTTTTGTGGTTTTGTTTGAAGGGTTATCCCACGTTATTTCTCTAATGGTTGTGCCTAATTGATTGTTCCACCCTGTTTCTGTGATGGGTGTGCCCTGTTGATTTTAATTGATTGTTGTTTAAATGGAGTAGCCTTGAAGAGAAGGGAGGGTGGTGGAGGCAAAGGGGGCAGCTTGGTAACAAAGTTTTTACCCCCTGGTGGTTTGCTGCATTTTTTTGTTGGATTAATAAAAGCTAAACTTTTATAAAACCTTCCCTTTTTTGGATTTTGGTGTCATCTTACCCACCACACTGGTCAGTTAATTGAAGACCTGGTGAGGTTCTTCACAACTGTCCATTGCTAAATTAGGCTACTCACAAAGCTAGCTAATTCCATGTTTATCAGTTGAAGACCGCTAACACCATAGTTAATAACTTTTAACTTATTCTGCTTTGGGCCTGTTAGTTTTGTAATAATTGTCATAGTTTTAAAAGCTCAAACGGTCCATATAGCCTAAACACCTCAAATAATGGTAAATATATCTGTGACGAGCAATATTACAGTCTGTGCATTGGATTGGTGCATTATTAAACCAGGACATGCAAATAAACATGAACTTACAAGTGTCTAACTAACATGCTTGGTAGCCAAAGGCTAATGTTAGTGTGAAATCCCAAAGCTGCAAATCCTCGTTGCAGACAGCCATTGTAAAGAGATAAATTACATATAAATAATGCTACACTGAACATACTCATTGTGACAAATTAAGTGTAAGGTAATAATGAGAGCACAACAAAAAAAAAAAACTATTTTTGCATAGGAAGGAAAGCTCGGTTCACATCTGATATTTTGTTAAACTTTTTTGTATTTTTATACATAGCAGTCTTATTTATTAAAACTAATATTTTCAAGTACTGGTCAACTACTGTTCATGTCAATAAAACAAGATTAATTTCAAACTGCATTATGTCATGTTATCTTGGTGAGGACACATTAAAAAAACTACACAAACCAAATGTTAGGGGAAATCTTTATTTATGCTATGTGTTTCTGCCATATCGGGTATTAAAATCATCAAATATCAAAATCCGTATCGGTCTTAGAAATCCTGTATCAGCTGGGCTCTAGTGAAGACCAAGAAAGCCAACATTCAGTAACGTGACATTCTCAAATCATGCAGGGATAACATGGATGATCAGAATCTGTACACACTTGTGGAGTCCGTGCCAGCTGGAGTATACACTGTCATTAAAGCCAAAAGAGGACAGAAATTCTGAATGTCATGTTAATTTTTTTAAAGATTCAACTTTTCACTCATTGTCATGCCTATAATACATTTGTAATAAGTGATTTTGTATTAAATTATAAAAGAATGAAAAATAGAAGCACTTTCACTTGTGGTGTTGGACATTTACACACCATTATTTACATATAAAAAAGCATTTTAATATAAAAATCTGTACATATTACACAGGTTTGTCTATACGTATGGATTTAAAAATGACACACAATGGACCACACTTTTTGAGGATTGCTGTTGAAGATGTAAAACAAATTTTGTTTAAATTAATTTTGTCATACATTGTTATGTCTAATAAAAAACAATCCAAATCAAGCAGATTGCAGTTTATTTGTTTTTGATATTTTCACACCTTGCCTTTGTAATCATTTGTTGTGCATCTTTTCATTTTAAATATCAAGATGCTTGCATGCAAACAGTACTATTCATAAAATATGAATAATGTGTAATAATGAGTTCATTTCAGTTGACCGACCTACTGAAATTCTGTTGTATTACATGGTACATTTAAATACAGTATAGTGTATAGACTTCACTGAACTACAGCAGGAAAGTAAATATACTGAGCAGCTGCTGGATCAAAATCAATAATTCTTCAGTGATTATCTCAGTTCATGCGATAAGAGAATCATCTGCCAAGGAAAAACAAAGATTAAGCTTCAGATATTCTGCTGGCATAATCCTGAAGAACTGTAATAAGAGGCACTCACAAAGTTACCTTGAAGAGACTAGCAGAAGGCCTGGCTCACTTATTTGAAATTGCTTTATGACAATCTAATAGCTTTATGCTCTCGGAATACAAATGTTCAGCTTATCTGACTCTAGCATGATTACTCACAGCTGCAGGAGACAACACAATATCAATCTATGGGTGCAGGGAGACAGGGCAGTTTCTTTTTTTGCTGTTTATTTCCTTGGGGAATATATATATATATATATATATATATATGTATTTGTGTGTGTATTTATGTGTGTGTATACAGTATTTATAATACAAATAAACACACCATCTGTGGAACTCGGTTCTCTCTCAACACGCTAGAAATGTTTTGGGTTTAAGTATTGTTTAATCAACCCTGATTGATAATGGTTTTAGTAAAATCATAAAAGGCCATGTTGGCAAAATGAGCACTGAGAAATTTGCATAATAAAATTCCATAATTTGTCCACTGAGGTTAGTTTAAATAATTGATCAATACCTGGGTTTGTTTAACATGTGTAATCAGTTTACTCTCAACTAAGAATATTTAACTTACTTAATCATTTCCAGACTAAATGCTGACATGGGAGAGAGCTGTCTGAAGAGTTACAGTGGTGCTAGAAAGTTTGTGAACCCGTTATTTAACCTAAAATATTCAGATTTTCACACAACTCCTAAAACCTGAGAGAACAAAATTAAACAAATGATGAAAACATTATACTTGTTAATTTATTTATTAGGAAAAATGATTCAATTTTACATTGTTTGTGTTGGAAAAAGTATGTAAACCTCAATGATTATGAGTGCATTTAAAGGGGAAATGTTAAATGTTTCAACCAATGGAATGACAATTAGGTGTGAGTGTGGGAGGCCTTCCCACATTATGAAGATTATTTCATTGTACTAAAGAGGAAGAAGAGGACAAGGATACAAGAAGATTAGCAAATCACTATTATTGAATCAAGCACAATATCAAAAATGATTAAAACGTGTAAAAAGCTTTTGACAAGGACCATACCAACAAAGGTGAAGATTTTAGGGAGTCAGTCAGAAGTTCAGATGAGACCAAAATCAATATTTTTGTATCTGATGTCATCCAAAAGGTATAACATTGCTCTGGGGTAGAGTACAGTGATTATTGCATGGTTTCTGCTTTAAGGCATGGTGTTGGAAGAGTACTTATTTGGGCATCTGATTGTTGATGGTGTGGGAAAACTGCACTTCATCGATAAAATAATCTATTCACAGATGTTATACAAGGTCCTGAAAAAGAAGATGCTACCTTCTCTCTGTACCATGGGTAGTTTCATTTTTTCAACATGACGATGACCCCAAACATTCCTCTAGGAGAATTCCTAAGCAAGTACGAAACAAAAGTATTGGCGTGACTGAGTACGTCACCCAACCTCAGGTCCACTGAGCTCCAGGGGAATTTTAAATGGAAAGTCAAACAGTGCCAGCCCTCAAACATCATGGCACTCAAGGAGGTCATCCTACTAGAGGGTGGTACAGAATATACATATACAGAATATACAGACTGTATGTTAGAGGTTAGTGCAGTGCTCAAAAGAAACAATGAAAATATTAAATACTAGAAAAGTACTATGTTAATGTTATTGTTAAGTATATATAATTATTTCTAAATATTATACATATTATATTGTTTTATAAAAAGATAAACATTACAAATATTTGATTATAGTGTATGTATAACAAGTTATGCAAGATAATTTGTCGTTTTTCATTGTGAATCTGTGCATTATTCACATTGCACAATCATTGTGCAGAATAAGTATTTTGTCGTGAACTTGATTAAAAATACATTACCAAGAATCCACCTAGACATTCATCATGGTCTGTACTTGTGATGAAATTGTGAAACTGGTGATCTAGTGTGTGGAAGTTTCACTTTGCCTTGATTTTTATTGATATTTGGATTGCTTTTTGTGTATGACGTTGGACTGTAATGAGAACCTGATTTAAGTGTGAACCCTGCAATAAGATATTAAAATATTAAAATTGAGATATGGAATCCCTATCAAACTGAAAATGGATTAAATCTTTGCAGTAACCACAGAGACCTCAGTAAAGGATCATCATAGTGAACCAGTTCCAACAACTTCACAGTGCAGTCTGTAAACACTGTGGTATATCTGTTCATGCATCCAAATGAGCAACATCCAACTCTAAAACGTATCCCTGTTCCTTTACTTGGCCAAATTTGCATCCCAATATCTAGCCAATCCTGCCTCACTGGCAGTTGTATTTTATATGTTGTTGGCAAGATATTTTGGCCTGACAGATGTAATCTCAGCGATGTGAAGTTTAAACAGGTAATGATCATTCAATGGTATAAAAGTGAAAATATCTGAATTGAAGAATATAATTAATAAGCGGACATTAATGAATCAATAAAAAGTGCCCATTATTTTGAGGTTTGAGGCATCTGTGTTACAGGAATTGATGAGTTAA
>JAACJT020000002.1:6132050-6171822 GCA_009936485.2 Gymnarchus niloticus | reverse complement strand
GCCCGGGACTATGTAAAGTGCTTTGTGACCGCGCTCCGTGTTAAAAGCGCTATATAAATAAAATTGAATTGAATTGATCAAAATGTTTATGCCACATCTGTGTATTGTTTAAGAATTCTACATGACACTATCCCAGGTTTTTTAGTGACGTTACTGGAACACAATTCTTTCAACCAGAATAACTGTAGGCAAGCACTGCATCTTCAATATAAATCTTTAGTCCTCCAAACTCTTAGGGATACCGGGTCTTGTTATTTGCCCTGTACTACTGATTCTGCAGATGTGGATACGTATTTGTCTGTTCATGAAGAGAAATGTTGCAGAGTTCCTGTTGTGGCATGTTTGGATACTGCAATGAGAAGGCAGTCAGATGGAGTTCAATTCATTTTCCACCCTTTGATATTGTGACTGCTTTTATGTTTGAACCATACATTCAGTCATTACATTTCTGGATGGATGGTAAGGGCTCGATACCATATGTTTGGCTCCATTGTTGTTCAGGAAATCTCACATCTCTCTGGAGATAAACTGTGGGCCATTACCATTAACCAGCTGCTCTGGTAGTCCATAATGTGAGAACATCTCCCTTAGCGACATGATTGTCTGCTCTGATGCAATATTGGGCATCACTGTTATCTCATGCCACTTGGAATGTGGCTCAACAGCAACCAGCAGCATTTTCCCTTCACACATCCTGCAAATGAACCTTCTGCCATGGAGTGGCTGGTCAGTCCCTGGGATGTGAAGGAGGGAAGATTGGTATGTGCCTGATGGCAACACAGGTTTGACTTGGCCTCTTCGTCATCTCTCCATCTTATCCAGACCAACAGAAGTAACTTCTTGCCAGCTCTATCATCAAGGACTTTTTTCCTCAGGTATGTTGGAATAAGAACACGGATACCCCATAAAAGGCTGTGTGCTACCACTGTCAGCTCCTTTCCCCTTAAGTAATATGATCTTAGCAATGTGACCTGTCTTCTCTCATCACCCTATCCTTGCACCTGAGACAGGACCAGGGGTCACATTTATAAAACCTCACGTGAATTCCTCCACGAAACATGTATGCAAAACCCAAAATAACTATACAAATAAATTTGCCTTGCCTTCCATCTTTATCTAAGCAGTAGTGCCAGGACTACTCTCCAGCATGTCAAAGTAGATGATCTTCTGCTTGCCTTTGCTGCCAGATGGATGCTTAGGAAGTCGCTTGCTCTGTAAATCTACGATACTGTATGACATAATTGTGAGCGCTCAGGAGTAGCACCCAGTACTTTACTCTGCTAGTTGCTTATGAAGCAATGCTAGTGTGATGACCAAAAATCAACCTCAGGGGCCTGTGATCTCTTAGTAGTATAAAACTGGTGGAACTTTTTTCCAAAAAAAATAAAATGATCAGGACCTCGTTGTCTATTTCTGGATATTTTATTTCTGTTCGGGTCATGGTCCGGGACACAATTTTTACTGACCTTTGCTCACCTGACAGCAACCTGTGTGATGCCACTGCTCCTTTTCCATGAGGGGATGCCTCACATGCAGATTGAATCAGTAGTGACATCACAATGTGTCAGCACATTTCCATCTATCAGTGCTGCTTTTGTGCTCATGAAGGCCTCTTTGCATTATTTTGTCTAGGTGTATGTCTAAGTTTCACAAAGTAACTTGTGCAGCGGTTTCAAAACTAAATACATATAGTGCCCTCTATGCGTATTTATTGTGAGGACCTTCTGAGATTCATTGTCTACATGCATCTAAAGATATAAATCTTGCTGGACTTCTTACTGCCATTTACCCCTGTAAACAAGTCAAAATTCCTGTAAATCCAATTACCTTCATTGCCGCAGAGCATGTTTCCCCCTCATCTAGAAATGCATGTTCTTGAGCGACAATAAATTTGCTTGAGTTCTTCAATCCTTGTCACAAGCTTTTTGTGGTGCATTTAAAAACTACACGCACACATTAAGGTTAACTTTTGTCCTCTTTACTAAAACATGTACAACACAAATTTATCTGGAAGTGTAATTGCCAGGACAGAAAAACTACAGAAACTCAAACAGATCAAAATACACATCAAAGACAATGTTAAGCTTATGTTTGGTCTGATTATCAGCTATCCTGCAAAACCAATAAGGGTACTTGCTAAACTGGTCAAGGGAAAGATGTGGAATGCTGTTATAAAAGATGACAATGACATGTTGACTTTATGTAAATTTCAAGTATATATATAGTATGAATAAACATGCAGTATATGGTGACAGATTTCAAGGACAGTAGGGAAATTATTAGGTGCATGTCAAAGCCTGGGTGAAGAAATGCCCTAAAAAAATAAAAAAAAAGGAATACAGGAATGAAGCATATGCCATAAATCATCCTCTACGCTGTATTTTCACGACCCTTGTTAAAAAACGTCCTTTAAAATTATAGGGAAGTGTGTGGAAAAACACTCACACACATAGCAGTGGTTTCATAAGATCTGGACTGACAGCAGCAAGTTTTATTCAGCACAACTAAAGGGAAAGCAGGGAGTAAAGAGGAGAAGGGGATAGATTAAAATTTTATTCTAAATTTTATGCAAAAAAAGGAGAAAAAAAAAACAAAAACAGGAGGCTGCCCACATGGCTGAGAGGACTGGTGAATAGCTACAGTTCGTGAGTCAGGCAGTAGAACCCAGATCTTGCTGGTACTGCCAAGGAAACAGTATCAACAGGACCGTGGATGTTGGGAGGATGGTCACTGCCAGCCATAGTGTTAGGGGTGGAGCGTCACAGTAGTGTGTTGACCAGCTGTCCAGAACATGGGTGCTGACGTTTTCACAGATGACCTCGATCTGTGGTGCTGCAGCTCATGCATGGTCAGCTATCAGTCAGCCAGAACGGCAAGAGAGCACGGATCCCATAGGTGTTGATGCGACGATATCTAGATGCCCTCAGAATTATTGGCACTCTTGGTAAAAATGACCAAAAAATCTAGGAAAAAATACTCTTCGTTTGTCCATTAACTTAATCTTACACTCAAATTATGAAAGAAATGTAAAATTTCACTGGTAAAATATTTTTTTTCCCAAAATACTGTACTTGTTTCATAATTGTTGGCACCTCTAAAATTTGACATATTTTTAACCTAAATTCAAATATATATGAGTATTTTACTCTTTATAAGCTTATCTGAATTTTTTGTAATTCTAAAGTGGTGATGCTTGACTTTCTGTTCCCATGGGTTATATATGCCATTAACACGAGTAAGACTAAAGAAATCAGAAATGAGATGAAATGAAATGCTTGAAAATCCCAATTTCCACATTTACATTTAACGATTCCAAACAGCTGGAGCTGTGATGAAGCTGCTAGAAGATTACACAAGTATGATTTGTCTCTACACACAACAAGGAGGGCTGAGATGTAAACTCTTCTCCAAGGAATGCATTTTAGCAGCTGCACCAGTTGATTGCATCCCGGGGTTACCAAGTCTCTAAAACTACAATTAGATGTGACCTTCATGCAAACATGCTACTTCCTAAGCTTGCCTGAAAGAAACCTCTGCTGACATCAAACAGCGTACAGTTTTAAGCATAGATTTAATTCAAGCGTTCGAATAATATACATGCTTAATTTAAAATAGTAGGCACCTGGATAATAACATGAAGAATTGCAACAAAACATTGCAACACAGAATGTGATTCAGCTGTAAATTTTCACCCCAAACTCGACTGATTTTTTTGTAAACTATAGCATTTCCCACATGTGAAATATGGCTTTTCTGAGCACATAAACACTTGCATTTTCTGACGGTACCATCTTTGTAAACCTCGTAGAAGAGAAAAAAGATGGAAATTTTGAAAAGGCATTATATCCAAAATCATTAAACAGCCAGCTACACAGCATTTAATATCTTTATAAAGTGTTAGAATTAAAAATATAATTTTGTACTGAGTTGTTGATATAATGATTTATTTGATTTATCGATGGATTATTAGCAGCATTATTTTTACTAATAATACTGTTATCATTTGTTCATTAACACATAATGTTAACAATTAACACATAACTGTTTCTAATGAAGTCTCTGATGCCCATTGTTGGGTAATGAATAATTAGTGAGCTCCATAACAATACACACAGCAAATACACACAACAGAAGCTCATTTAGATCAATTGGTTTGCAATGAATGCCTTTCATTCCTTTAAAGCCTTTTTTTTTTTTTTAAATGTGGGGGATTGTTGTAGATGAATTGGCATCTCCAGATTGCTCCTGGTGCATGATGGTGTGCATATATGTACAGTATGTGAGCTCTGTGATGGACTAGTATCAAATCCTGTGTGTTCCCCTGCCTTGTGCTCACAGTAACCCATTACTGAATAAACAGCTGGAAGATGGATGCATGGAAGAAAATTTAATTTAAAATGTTCCGGTGGTTGCTTGCTTTTGATACAAAAAATAATAACATTTATTTTACATTTAATAATAATAATAAAACTATTCATGAAGTCACATTTATCCATTTGCTAGATAATGCTACATGCATTTTCTAACAAGCATACAAATACACATATGCAATTGCAGTACACAATGCACATTTTTCAAATAATTCAGTCAATTTGGGTCATTAAGGAGAATTCAGTTAAAAGGAGAATTCATATTTCTTACCCAACATATATATTTTATATCACTGAAGTAAACATGCAGAACAGTGATCCAACCAGCTGAAGCTTTCAGTCAATGCTGAATGGAAACCTATGTAGAATATTTAATGTACTTAGATTACACTGATTACACAGTAGTGCCGAAGCAGAGTACAATGCAGTAACACCAGGAAATTTTATTCCAGTCATGTAAGTGTAATGGTAATATACTAATGGGATTTTATCATAAGCGGCAGGATTCTAGGGCACAGGAACAATTATCATGGCTCTTGAACTTCAGAAGCCATGGTGTGTATAATAAACAGGGGTAAACTCCTAATGAGGCCCTCGGGACAAGCATGCTCAGTGATTTGTAGTTGTAGCATATAAATGCAGTGGAACTCCAACACCCACAATGAGACGCGGACAAATGGCAGCATCTGTGATAACATCTGGGCCGTGTTCAGGACGGCTGATCCAGCAGGCTAATGACGTATGTGGTGATCAATGCTTGATGCTTTCCATTTGTCTTGGCTTGTCGGGAAAAGAGGCAACACAAAGTGTGTGGGCTTCAGAATAAAAGTCTATTTTATGTCTTTGTTGCTGCCTTGGTTACATAACATCTATATGTTTGTTTGCAAGACAAGATGGACAGCCTATTTCTTTTGAACACAGTTGGTCAATTTGCACAGGTTGAGGGTGGTCATTGTGATAAGGGATAAAAGCCTGTGTTATGGCTCAAAGATTGAGTGAACCAGTACGGCTGTCCAAGTGCCTTATGCATACTGTGTCGTGATAATAGGTCCAGAATGCATATGAAAGCACTGTTCTCAGCAAAAGGACTCATTTCTTTTCAAGGTGTCATTTAATTCCAAAAGCTTCATTTGAATTAGGTGCATTGTATGTTTTGAGCTACTTTCAACATTTTTCATTAAACTTTTTTCTTGTTGCACTCCAACTATTATGAAAATATACTCTTCTGAGATCAAGCAGCATATCTATGAATTCAACTACATTCAACTAAGAGAAAATGTTTAGAGCATGTGAGTTTGTTTATTGTATAAAAAATTTGCAAAAGTTGAAATTCACAGAATCTTCAATGCAGGGATTAAATTTAAGAACAGCAGAAAAATGTGAGGTTAACATTTGTTACATCATAGTAATAAGAAAAAATATATTTATGAAAATGAATGAAAGTAAATATTATTATTATTATTATTAAATACATTTCATTATTAAGAGTTATGTAAAGATTTTCCGTCCAAAACTGATCCAATCTCAGAAGGAAAGAAATAAGAAGAATTCCTCAAAAGAAGGAAATAAATATTGGAAACCACTACATGTACATATATACAATGACACATATGAAACTCTGTATATATAATATATATATGAATGAATATATATACATATATATATTTTCTTATGTGGAAATGTGGTCACATTTGTTTATTAAATGTTCTTATGGTTTCATAACCTTCATAAATTTCATAAACTGTGTGAACCTATTACAATATGGTTTTATAAGATGTTTTCAACAAGTTCTGAGGCAGCATAAAGGTATTTATACTCTAAATGCACTATTTACCATCTGAGTAACAAAAATTACTACTATTCAAGGAAATACAAGAGTCAGATCAGCTTGAATGAATGAAACCCTTGTTAAAGCTTTGTATGTATGTAATTCGATAACACAGCGATATATTAATCTCCAAATGAGCCGACAAGTGAGTATAAGGTGTGTTGTGAATTAAAAAAAGAAAACAATTCAACAAATTCTTTTTAACCCTTTATATCCTATTCATTTTTCCTCACTGTGTATAAACTACAGTGAATGGACTAAAAGTCCAGTGGGTGCCTGTCGGGACAGCTTAGCACCCACTATGTGGTGTGGGCTTGCTGTCGGCACTCAGCTGTGAGCCAACTTAAACACTCATTTAAATTTAATAAAGGGTGAGAAGCAGAAAACTGCACTGCAAGCCAGTGCACAATGTGATATTAATAGCCAGGAGTGGCACATCCCCACTTTATCTGATTTACGTTTCAGTGTCAAAACTGTCTGCACACCAGCCCCGTTACTTTAAAGCACTTTATTATTGTCTCTCTTCATTCTGACAAAAAAATTAAAACAAACTTCACCCACAACCTCCCCTCCCACTCCCGCAGGCCTTCCTGCTGGATGTTCCTTTGTTACTGAGATACATAACTCTTGATTAAATTAATTACCTGCAGCTAAAATAATTCACCTCTCCAAAAACACTCAAGGGGAGAGTGATGTACCATCATCTGTGAGCCAGGCCTTACCAAAAGCAGAGTGAGAAGCAGCATGGGACATCTCTGTTGTTAATCTGGTGAATGTATGCATGTGACAGTCGGTGACTGGTTTCACACGCAAAAGGTTCCATCTCTGTCATGCAGACATCGCTGAACCATTTGGGTGAGCAAATGGCATTTCTGGGAAAAAAAAAATAAAATATAGCTCTGGCTTCCTTTTTCAACTCGGTGTTTCCATAGCAGCATTAACAATACATTATGCATATTTTACAAACCGAGAGGAATGTTTTCAGAACATCATTAATGAACATAATGTTGAAGAAAAAGGCTTTATTGAAAAAAATGAAACCAACATAAATCTGATGCATTTAATACCAAGAGTCACACGCATATGACACGCAGAGTTATAATTATGGTTACGTTTTGGCATTCGGCATCATTAAAAGAGAATGCTTCATAATCCAACAGTTTGCTGAACTGAATAGTAAATATTCACTGTGAATTGAATGTGTATTACCATTTCCTTCTCAGCTGTTCTTCCAAAGACTAGTTTCCCTCTTCATTATCCGGTCGGTAACCCAACATGTCTTATTCACCATTTGTGAGCTTTTTCTCTCTCCATAACATGGGAAAGCCAAGACAAAACTATTTGGAGAATTCCAGAAGAAATGGAGCAGTCAAACCTTGAATAATTTCAAGTGTGGTTTATTATTAACATGTAGGGATTTTTTCTCCAAGTATATGAAAATAGGATGGAAGGACGTGACTTTTTTCATTAAATTCATCATGCTGCTGCTGTGCACATGGAGCTTGCATGGTCTTCTCTCGTTTTCTCCAGAAGCCCAAAGCCATGCAGTCCATACTGTGTGATTGTATGTGTGTCCTGTGAGGGACTGGTGTCCTGTCCAGGGTGTTCCTCCACCCTCTGCTACCTGGGACCCCTCTGTGCTCCTGTATGTTAAAAGTGAATTAAACTGGAATGGATGAATATTATTCATGCATTGAATCCTGTTTTTATCATTTTTTTCTTGCTAATCTCCAAATACTGATGCAATACCTTTACCTATACATATCAGTGGAGCTACAGTATGATTGATAATAGCTAATATTAGCCTGCCATCAACATATTGAGAATGTAGCCATAGCGTGATATGATCCTCATCATCATTATTTCTTTTCTTTGTAGTTTTTTCTAGCAAGGGTAATGGTATATGACATGATATTTATGATTTCTCATATTTATCATATCATGTATCATATTTCGTTAGTGAAATGTGCATGATATACTTATTACACAACAGCATCATACGTATGTTGTGTCTTGTAGAATTCCCGGAGAAAATGTTAGAACTTTTAAAATGTTTATGGGGCAGTGATACTGTAACACATATCTCAAATGCATACTACACAGACCAAATACAAATAATTTTTTTTTTTCTTTTTTTGTGGTGTTTACACATTGCTGTGTAGAAAACATGCATCCATATGCTGTATTCTTTTTGATCTGAGATTGAAAATATGAGCATATCAAATTGACACAATAAACTGGAACTGACACATCTTTTGGTCTTTGGATTTTTTAAACGACTAAATGTTCGACTAAGAAGTAATCATGTAAAATGTCCATTTTAATGAAAAGCCATCTGTAGTATAATTTTTAACTCAGCACCAACAGCTATAAACCTCTCTGAAGAAAATATGATTGATAGGTTTATATGATTTTTGGTAATAATGATTATTTACAGCAGCCTTAAATTGTGATTAATTCCTGTTAGTAATGAATACAGTCATTGTATTCATTCCAGCAACCCAAGTAGCAAAAGTAAAATCTTGACAAACGGGGATGAAAGGAATTGACACGAGATCCACCCAAGTAGCATAACAGAGTAACTAAGCCTTTAAGCACAAATCTAGGGAGGATAGTTGTACGACCTAAGGCGGCTCTACAACGCAGTGTTTTGGAACACTAGGGGATGGTCAAGAAATAGTACCAATAAGTCTCATTGGAAAAGTTCTAAAACGTCCCAGAGGCCTGTTGTCATGATTACAAGTGCAAAACTTGATTTTTATTGAGGAATGACAGAGTAAAGCCACTGGTCAAAGACAGGCAGAAGGTCTGAAAAACCAGGAAGCACCAGATCCAGAAAACACAATCTAAAAAACGCGATCCGCAGTTCCAAAAGCCAATAATTCAATCCAAAACAGGGCAACTAAATCCATCCATTTTCCAAACCACTCAATCCTATTCAGGGATGTGGGGGGAGCTGGAGCCTATCCCAGGCAGTCTTAGGGCACAAGGCAGGGAACACTCTGGATGGGGTGCCAACCTATCACAGAGGACAGTCACACTCACACACTATGGACACTTTAGCCTACAATGCACAACTTTGGATTGCGGAAGGAAACTGGAGCATCCACAGGAAACCCATGAAGCGTGAGGAGAACATGCAAACTCCATGCACAGAAAGCCAGAGGTGGGATCTGCACCCCCAAATCTGAAGGTGTGAGAACACGGCACTAATCACTGAGCCACCGTGCCCCAGGCACCCAAAAAACAGAAACTAGAAACATGAAAGTCAGACTGAAAAAGCTTAGGGTCACTTAGAAAGAGGACTAAACCAGACTGAGAAACGTTCTGAAGAGGTAAAACACACAATACTTCACAATGATCAGACAGTATTGTGGGCCTTAATGGGATTTGAATTAACAGGCTTCAGGTGTTTACAGTTCAGGAGAGCATAGCTGACTGGTGTCAAGTGTCATGCCCATAAAGAAGAAATTATAATCACATGAACATTATGAACACAGCAGTCTATTGATAATATAAGGCCATCACCCCTTAAACCTTGGATCTAGATGACATGAGTTCTCCATAAACAAGAGCACGACTGGGACCAAGAACCAGGAACTGTATACAGCTAAGAGTTGAATTCTACTTAAAAAATTCAGTGATTTTTGTGCCGAAACACCAGTCTTGCTGGAATTCACATAACTTCATGTAACATATTCACTATCATGTGAAGACATAGTCAAAAACACCATTTATGCAATCAGATAGCAATAGAACATACATGTTATGCCTTTCAAAGCAAATGACAGAATTTTCAACATAAATATTTTCACTACCCTGTAGCAAATGTTCTATAGTTAATACATATAAAAATTAAGATATTTAAATACAGCTACATTGTGGTTGAAATTACATTGTGTGTTAAGTGAGGATTTTATGATATCCTTAAATTCATATACAGTGACGTTGCAGATTAATCAGCAAAAACTGAGCCAATTTTACTTATTTTTAAAATTTTATAATAAAATGCATTTTTATGAAACTGCAGCTGAGAATTTCAGTATGCATTCAGTATGCATTTCTGATGAAATGTACATGCCTGCTTGATTTCACTGAAAACCTTCGGCAAAATCTTTGACATGATTATGCTAAGTTAAAGGAAATAATTACTATTGAGTTAATGACCAGAAAGGAAAATAAGTCCAAAAAAGCACTTTGAAAACATTACAATTAATCTACATCGTATGTTGCACTCATAGTAGTGCTTGTTCTTACTCTATAAATTAAAGTTACAAGAATTCAATTAAGATAAATTACATATAAAGCATTCGGTGTTTACTTAAAAGCTATGTTAATGGAAATGGATGTATTGTACAATTTGTGCCTTTCATTTAGTTAGCCCTTTCAGAATTAAGCTATAAAGTAATGGAGGGTTCAGAATCAAATAGTTGAAGACGGCAGAACAAATAAAGACAAAGTGCTGCTTAAAATTAAAAAGAGGGAAAAAAACAACAACAACAAACCTTTGGGGTCTGATTAAAGTTGCATTAACCCATGTGATGCACAAAATGACTCGGCTTTATTAATTAATACAAAGACAATGAGGAGAAGCACAGTGCTTGTCCTGTCCAAATAAGCACATTTCATGTTTTTAAAGAATCTATTTTTTTTTTTAATACAATTAAATATCATCATTTGTAATCAATAAACAGCGACAACGTAATTGATTAATGTGCTGCCCTTCATTTTAATGGCTTGGGATTAGAAGACTAATTGTTTTTTCAAAGCTTCATCTTACCTCTGAACCACCAATCTTCTGCTCTTGACAAGAGTGCCTTATTTGTAACTGATTGTACCATAATAACCTTGGATAGCAGTGCCAAATTTATAATGGTCATTTCATAAACAAAAATGCTAATGCCGCACATTGGATGTGTACTGGAGCAGTCTGCATCCTCATGAGGATTATGTTATGAAAACGGCACATGACATTAGCAATTCCTATAGAAATGTAAATTGCCCAGCACTTCACATGTTTAATAAGGTGACTAAATCTTTTGGCTGGTTGTCTTTGGCAATTTGTTTGCCAGTTTAAACATTACTCTTCTCAAGTGGTTTTACAGCTTATGAGAAAACTTTTATTTTGAATATTCATTGCATTAGCAGTGCATCACTATACAATCTGACTGCTCCTCACTGTACAATCATTCATTATGTCCCAGCAATGCCTTTGAACATTCTTACATGGGAAGACCAACAGAGAACTCCAAAATCTTGTGTCAATATTAACAGGGATTTACTTGTTATTAGCCTACGGTGAACACCAAGGCCAGTGAAGACCTGCAATCTTATTTTTACCTTCCTAGCATGTCAGAACTGCAGTAAATATGGTTCTCATACATAAAACGACCCTGTAAGGAAACTGCTTTCAATGGTAAAATGTAATGTTTTTTTATGACCAAGCATTAAATGAAGCATCAAATTAAAATGCTTCATGATACTGGTGGACTAAAATGTTGCCAGCTATTTTACACTCAAGCATTGTTTTTGAAATGGATTTTTTCCAAAGGATATTTGAAACATCTTTTTTTTTTATTGCATTACTTCTATTTTCTTTTGTAATAATTTCATATAAAAGAAATTAAATTTTTGTATATAGCTGGTACACTATCAGTATTTGTAATTTTTTTTTTTTCCAGATAATTAGGCATTTAATAAGCATTGCAAAAGTAATTTAATATATAGAATATATATAATAGTCATGCCCTGCCTCCCTGCCCCTTTTGTGTTTCCCCAGCGTGGCCTAATGGGACTCACCTGTTCCTCATTTTCCCCTCGTTAGTTGTCTTTAAGAGTGCTTCCCAGTCTTGCTTCCCCCGGTCTGGTCATTAATGTCACCCCGGTGTGGTTCCTGTCCCTCCGTTTGTTCCCTTGTGATCCCTGGTTTTATGTTTTGAGCTTTTTTTTTGCCTTTTGACAATAAACCCCTGTGTTACTCTCTCCTGGTCTCCCTTCATCATCAAGACAATAATATAATTTAATATATAAAGAAGAATGTTGTTATTGTCACTGAATTAAGCATGTAAAACTCTTCATTGAATAAACACATTTGCTCCTGCGTTATTATGAACAGCTTGGTTGCATTACGTTTGTGGTAAATGTTTACTTTAGCGTGAAAGTTGCAGCTGCATTTTTTTCACAGGATATAATATGTAGCATTTCCTAGATGTCAGTTCCAGTGTTTATTTGCAAAGTGCTGGAAGCCCTTTCAATCTTTACTTCATTATTTCTCAATTCCTATATCTTGTAGAAATTAGACAATTTGTTTCTTGAGTAACTTTTCTATTATTTAATATATCTGTCTCCATTGTGAGAATCTAGCATGTAGCTTGAGCGTATGACAAAATTATGCTTAGCACCTAAGCTTGAAAGCTTAGATGATGGTGTAACAGTGTACTATTTTAGAATACTAAGACATTCCCTTTACAAAACTTGCCTATCGAAACCAAGTTGATTTTGATTCTTTTAAAGCCTTATGCAAGCATTACGTCTTCTCAGACATCTTGAGTTCAGATTAAGCGTATTCTTGAAAAGCCAGGATCACACCTCATAAAATTACCTGGACGAGTACCTGCATTGAATACTGCAGTTGTCTTTCTGAAAAAATGGAGAAAAAAAATATACATACAGCATATAATAAGTACATTCAGATGTATTGGTGATATTATTCATGGTTTGAGTGATGAACAATGAAATTATTTACTGAGTAAAGGTATAATAATTATTGAGTTTCAGGAAACAAAACTGATTTTACCTTGCCGTTTCACCTGTAGAATTAAAAAAAAAAAAAAAAATGTAAAATAACTATTAGGGTACAATCCAATTACTGTCAGGCCGCCAGCCAGCTAGTCACGGCCAGTTCGTCACTGATCCCCCTTCCAGGAGTACTGAACACCTGCAGCTCATTGGCAAGAACAAATGCCTCACAGCCACAACAATAGGAAGAGTTTGGCCTAAGTGATAAGATTACTAAACTTATGTATGAATCCTGCCTGCTTTCTTGACTCTACGTTTTTGCCTTATAATTTGGATTTGGTTACTATTGTTTTGCCTGCCTTTTGGATCCAGACCTCTGCCTGCCTTAACGACTATGATTGTGGATTGCCCTGGTGTTTTGGAGATCTCCACTGAATTCTGGCTCTATCTCTGCTTGTCTGACAATCCGCTTGCCATCAGACTAAAAGCTCTATACTCCATCTGTGCAGTCATTACATTTAGAGTTAATTCCTAGAATTAAATTGCTTATCTGAGTACAGACAAACTACATAGGTGATCGGTAGATCAGATGTTATCAGAATATTTGGGAATAATCCAAAATTTGTTGCACTCTCTATCCCTTGTTCCCTGGCTCCTCCCCCTGCTGCTTGGTTTCCTTGTGCTGCACCTGGTTGCTGTGGTATTGCTGATTGCCTCCTTAAGCACATGGTTGCCTGGTTCCCTAGCCCATTTTCCTGTGTCAGCCCAGTTGGTTTGTCAGACTTGATCTGGAGGATGCCTGGTGGGTCCTGCTCCATCATACTGCCTCATTTGGTGTTCTGGGTCAGTTCCTTGCTCCCTCAGACTCCTAGGCCCTGCCATGGTATGCCTGCCTGTTTGAGTGGCTGGTATTACCATACGCCAGTGGGTAGCCAAGAGTGATCCAGCCTATGCAGCCCAGAGTCACCCCCGTCTATGGGTACTTGATGCCTATGGGTGGACAAGCCCTCTCCTGTTCCAGGTTTGCATGTTCCTGTGTGCCTGGGTCCCCCTGGAATCCTATTCCTGCACCTGTGCTCCTGGTTCCCTTCCAAGTCTGGTCCTGGTTCCCTGTAGTCTCCCCCTTAGTCCTGGTCTGTCTCTTGGGCCTGTCTTTTGTGTCTGTTCTGCTCTGTTGTTCCCTGTTTATGTCCTTCCATGCGGTGCCGCACTCCAGGTGCCATTCTTGTAGAGCTGCATGTACCAGGATGCTTCTCTTATGTTGCATCGTTCCCGACGCTCCCCTCGCCAGGCACCGCTGTATAGCGTGCTCCCCGAACTGTTCCTTATTTGTCTCTGCCCATGTCTTTCCTCGTTACACCTTCTCCAGGTGTTTTCCCTACCTAGTGCCCCCCAGTGCTATGACAAAATCATAAAATAAGACATGAGGTTTTATGGCACAGGTGAAAATAATCAAGTAACTGGTTTACCTATTCGGTTTTCAGGTGATGGTGATCACTGGCAGTTCAATGTCATTGAGTCTGAATTTTGTCTGGGTTACAGAGAAACATTGTTCTAAGAGGTTGCATATTTTGATTTGATTGATAGATTTGAGCATTGGCAACTTAAGGCTGAATTGAGGAAAATTTAAAGTTTGGGATAAAGTTTAGATTAAGGTTAAGTTTAAAGTAACAAGTTTAAAAAAAAAGTAAAAATAAAAAATATAGTTTAATTGTAAGCTTTAAAAACATCATTACCAGAGCTATCTGGGTGACATTTTAGTGTTTAATAACTGAAGTTGGCTTTTCTTCTTATTATCATGCTTTCAAATTCCTAGCCTGCATATGAAATTATATTACTTCCACATTCTGAACACAGAATATTCTTTTTTTATTTTGCTAAAGATATTTAGTCAAAACAGTTCCCTTCATCAGGAAATGATGGCGCCTTCTGACGTGAAAATTCGATTAAGGATAATGGAGAGGCAACAAAGCCACTTTCTCTATCTGCAGAAAATGTCAAGCTTTGACAGAGAGTAACACATTTGATTAATTTATTAGATTTATAGGCATGGTTTTGGTTTTATTAATTACCTGATATTTGGAAGGGTAAATGTGACAGAAAGGAAATTAAATTTTAGGCATTCTATAACAATGCCATATGGCAAATAGGATAAAAATGAAAGAGAGGCAACTATGTTTTAAACTGAAGAAAAGTGGACCCCTTGAGAATGCAGCAAAAGTTTAAATGAAACAAATGTCATTTATTTTGATAAAACAACCATTCCAACATTCTTACTATTGTAACCAGAATGACAAATCATTGGGATAACTAGAAATTTAATGGGTATTTCTGTCACATAATTTAGCATACCTTCAATGTGGGAAACTAACTACTCACATATCACCGTTGCATCAGTACCATGTGACCAACTGACACAGTTACTCCTCAGTAGTGAAAAACCATCTGCTGGACACAGTATTGTATTAACATCTGTTGTCAGTATCACAAAATAACATTAACAACCAGACAGGATACCACACTTACCTCAAAGCACTTAATATACAATTCTGAAAAATATTACAAGTGATAAGAAATAAAATTAATAATAGTATTATTGAAAGACACAATATTTTGTATTAATCAAGGTTCATGGTAATCCTGGAGACTACAAGAAGCACTGAATATGCGATTTGGAATACTCTTTTTTTGGATATTATTCCATTCTGAGGCATAGACTCACATACAGAATAACACAGCAGAAGCAGTGCAAAGATGCCAGTTCACCTAAAGCCATGCTTTTAAAATGAATTGAGTTTTATAGGTATTGTTCAGTAAAATGGAATACATCTTTGATTGCCAGAATTCATTCTTCCATTTTCCAACCTTTTATCCCAGGCAGGGTCACAACAGGACCTACAGGCTATCCTAGGGGTTCATGCAGAGCTTGATGCTAGCACATGACAGGGTGCAGGCACATAAAAATAGGCAATCTAGAGACACTGAATATCCTAACCTAAACAAAACCCACACAACACTGGGAGAGCACGCAAACAAGATCATGCAAAACCCAAAATTTAGCATGCGTGACATAAAGTGCTACCCACTGAGCCAGTATATCACCCTTGGGTCACAGTTAATTGGACTGATTATTTTATGTTAATTATATGTACTAACAATGTAATTGCATTTTCGCTGCTACAAGAAGCTATCAAACAATGTCAATATAGCCAAATATGTGCATTACAGAAAACAATTCCTAAATGTCTTGAATTTGTGCTATTTGATCTTGGGGTTCTTTGTTTTGACAGGAACCAACAGCAAGCTTCTGCATAAACAAATGTAGAGAGATTTAAACCCTGTACAAATTTATTCAACTTTTAATTACAACTGATCAAGCATATTAAGCACTGCTTCAGCATTGAGAAAGTTTTGCTGGTAAAACAAACACAAGGCTTTCATCAAGACTAAACCAAATTCATGAGCCTAAACTAAATGCAGAAAATAAATGTACATTTTGCAGATATTTGGAAATGATTCACAGAGAAAGCAACAACAGCAAAAAAGATCATAGCAGGTTATTTCAGGGCTTGGAAAATTGAGGATAATTTGTTCAGTGATTTTTATTATGTACTTGCAATAATTCTGCTTTATATTTGGGGCTGTGCTGTACATTGGTTAGGCGCTTGAAATGAATATTGCAAGAGATAAATGAAATTGCCATTGATTTGCCCCCTTAATGAGTTGAAGGACATTAACAACTGCCAGGCAGACTATTGCCTAGCATATGGCTAGGAAAGGGGTACCAGAGATGGAGGCAAGAGAAAACCCCAGCAAAGCATGCTATTTAACAGAAAGGTAGAGAAAAACTAGAATGAGCAACAGAGTCAGGCAGGTTTGATCTTTTCCTATGCTGCTTGGCATTGATCCTAGGTTGGGAAGATTTGGATTTAATAATAGCCCCCCAGTTTGGTGCTTGTTTGCTGGAGTTTCATCCCTGCGACTGGGGGATGAGTTCTGACTGTTGTCTGTGCTTTTGCACTGAACATTATTTCAGGATATCCAGCCTTGGGATGACTTTGGGTGGAGTGCTAGATGAGACTCCTTCTGGGGACTCCATTATTCTTCTGGGGAACTTTGATGCTCACCTGGATAATGACAGTGAAACCAGGAAGGGTGTGATTGGGTGAAACAGTCAAACACAGACTGATCTGAACCCATTTGCTGCTCTGTTATTAGACTTCTGTGATAATCACAGTGTCTATAGCAAACACCATGATCGAGCATAAGGGTGTTCATAAGTGCACCTGGCACCAAAGCATCCTTGGTCATAGGTCGATGATTGATTTTGTAGTTGCATCATCAGGTCTGTGACCATATGTCTTGGATACTTGGGTGAAGAGAGGACTTGAGCCATCAGTTGATCACCACATGATGATGAATTGGATCAGATGGTAAGGGAAGATGCCAGACAGGCCTGGTGCACCTAAATGTATAGTGAGGGTGTGCTGGGACCATTTGGCAGAGGCCCCTGTCTGGGAGATCTGGGCCTTGTTCTGTGCTTCCATTACTGAGGTGGAGCTGTGGTTGAAAGGTTGTTGGTGCCTGTTGTGGGGGGAATCCCTGAAACAGGAGGTGGACACCAGTGGTTAGGGTGTTGTTAAGCTAAAGAATGAGTCCTACTGAGCTTGGTTAGCTTGTGGGACTCTGGAGGCGGCTGACAGGTACCGGTAGGACAAGCTGAGTGTGACTTTGGCAGCTGCAGAAGAAAAAACCTGGGAGGAGTTTGGTGACACTATGGAAATTGACTTTCAGTCAGCCTCAAAAAAAATTCTGGCAAACTGTCAAACAACTCAGAATGTAGAAGCAGTGCGTTGTCTGTACTGTTTACAGCAGGGATGGAGTAAGGTTGACCTCAATTGAAGATATAATCAGGTGGTGGATGGAATACTCTGAGGATCTCCTGAATGCCACTGACATGCCATCGTTGGAGGAAGCAAACAGAGTTGGAGGACTTGGAGAAACACTTGCCCATTACTAGGGCAGAGGTCACTGAAGTAGTCAAAAAAGTATTCTGTGGCAAGTCTCCATGGGTGGATGAGATTTGCCCTGAGTTCCTGAAGGCTCTGGATGTTGTTGGGCTGTCTTGGCTAACATTGTGTGGAGGTCAGGGACTGTGCCTTTGGAATGGCAAACAGGGGTGGTGGTCCCCATCTTTAAAAAAAGAGACTGGAAGGTGTCTTCCAACTTTATGGGGATCACATTCTTCAGTCTCCCCTGAAAGGTATATGCCAGGGTGGTGGAGGGGAGAGTCTGTCCTTTAGTCAAATCTCAGATACAGGAGGAACAGCATGGTTTTCATCCTGGTTGTGAAACACTTGACCAGCTCTTTATCTTCACAAGGGTTCATGGGAGTTTGCCTAACCAGTCTACATGTTTTCTGTGGACTTGGAAAAGGCATATGACCGTGTCCCTTGTGGTGACCTGTGTGGGGTGCTTCGGGGGTAAGGAGTCCCGAGCCCACTGCTACGGGCCATTTGGTCCCTGTTGAACTAGAGTGAGAGCTTGTAAAATCAGACTCATTCCTGGTGGGTGTTGGACTCCTCTATGGCTGCCCTGTCACCAATTCTGTTCATAACCTTTACTGACATAACTGCTAGACACAGTCAAATGGTGGAGGGTGTCTGGTTTGGTGGCCATAGGATTGCATTACTGTGACCAAAAGAACAAGATACCAAATACAAGAGGTGGAAATGAGCTTTTCCACAAGCTGTCTGGTCTCAGCCTTAGAGATAGGGTAAGAAGCTCAGACAATCAGGAGGGGCTCAAAGTGGAAATGCTGCTCCTCCACATCGATAAGATACAGCTGAGGTGGTTTGGGCATCAACAAGGATGCCCCCTGGACACTTGCCAGGAGAGGTGTTTCGAGCGTGTCCAGCCAGGAGGAGACCATCGGGCAGCCCCAGGATATGCTGGAGAGATTACGTCTCTTGGTTGAGAGAGAGGTCTAGGCATCCGTGCTAAGACTTTTGCCCCTGTGAACTGGATCCAGATAAAGCAGTGGAAAATGAATGCATGAATGTTTGACGAGTACATTGAAGTTTGTGGGTTTTGAATCTTGAAGAGCTCACATAGATCCTTCATCAGCTCAGAAAAGAAAGGTATGCCCAAGTCAGGATGCCCTTCAGGGTTCTAATTTGGAAAAACAACTAGAATAGCTCCCAGGCCACATTTCGGAATTGGCCTTCTGCAACAGTATGGCCTCAGATTACCTGAAGGTATAATCCACAATGACAAGTATATATTCATGTTACCACATGAGGAATGGGAGGTGGCCAACTAGGCCCAGGTTAAAACATTCAAAGGGCACATCCATTATGGGGCTGGGTGGTGGCCAGATATTGAGGACAGGATGTTTTGTCTGCATGTTCTCTTTACAGGATGTTCTCTATAAAATGACAGGTCATCACACCTGCTACTGGTAAAGAAGCCAGCCCATGTCACCTACTGAAAAAAGGACAAGATGAGAACTATCAAAAAAGATGAGAGTCTCATGTTCCAGGTTGTCTTCACCGTCTTTGGCTTGGGCAAGGAACACCAGTTGGCTGCAGACAGTTATTTGGCAGATTTGTATGACCCATGAGCCTGATTTAGTTGGGGTGGCTTGTGACAGAGCTGTAAGAATGTGTTGCACAAAGACTTTAAGACTGAGACCACTCCTGCATGTCTATTAAGACCACTAATGGGCGAGGGGCTGGACAAGTTTTGTGACCAAACTATACCTCAGGGTTAATTGCTTTAGGCTTTTCCCAGAGGTGGAAGTCCTACTTGCCCTGCTGTTCCAAGAGTCCTGCTGGGGCATCACAGTTGTCTTCCTGTCCCTATCTTCCCATAATAAGGCAAAAGTAGCAGCTGTGAAATCTGGCTACAAGCTTGCTGGTCTAACACACAAGCCCAACTGTGAAACTGAAGCACCACAGTAATTCAGAAAGGCCCCAAACGAGCCAGGATTTCCACCTTCAGGGCATCATAGTCTTACCACACCAGCCTGGGTAGGGAGTGTTCGACAGACTACACCTTTCCTGTGAAGTTGGGGGCCAGGATATAGACCTAGTCCTGGTGGAGCGACCATTCCCTCTCAGATGTCCGTTCATATAATACGGCACGTTTCTATGTCATTCTCAGCCTTCAGATTAGTCAGCAGCAATTGCACCTTGAGGTGGGATTCCTGGGCTAACAGCAGATTGGAGACGCTGGGCAATTGCTCCAAGCCATTCACGGTCTCCTTGCTCCTCATTGGGAACATTTGCAGCAACTGATGCAAGATGTCAGTCAGTACATCAACCTCAGTCCCTTCTTTAAGTGTGCAGTCCTTCACATTGGCTTTCACGTACTTTTTACTTGCATCCTCTACAAGTGAGCTGAGCAACGATGTGTGGGATACAGAGCTGTAAGGGAAACTGCTTATTTAATGGAAAGGTGGTGGTCGGGGGGAGACTAAAAAAGATAATATGCAGGGTGAAGACAGCCAAGTCAGGGAGTTTAGATCAGCCCCTGTGGATCTGAAAAGTTTCCAGGCAGCAGTTTCCTCTGAGCAGTCATTCTCTGGCAGTCTATCAGCAAAAAGACAGTGAGCAGCACAAACAGGTTGCTAATCACCCACTGTTATTCCTACTCACAACTTGGTTTCTGAACCTTGCTCTGGGGGACCTTCTCTCTGGATTGATTAGCAGCTGTTAGCTGCGTTCTGTTGAAATTCATCACGGGTGGCTTCACATTAAAATGTTACTGCTGTGGCTTGGTGGTGTGCTGCTGATAATCAGTTGCTAGGACCTAGCGGATCCATCAGAGGTAATTAAATGAGAGATTATTAATCTAAAAGCATATTTTCTAGTAATGTAGCATTACTACAAAATCAGATATTTAGAAAGAAGCTAACCAAAAAAATGAAAAAAAAGACATTTCAGCAAAATTAATATAAAAAATATAGATGGACAGTATTATGTAATATATGGTCCTACCTCCCCCTAAAGTCTATTTACAGTATTCAGCAATAACATTACTGAGTCAATCCTGAATTTAAAATGGCCATTCCTCGTGCAAATTCCTAGCGTAGATGACTTAGTCAAGTTTTATTTTGCTTCACCCGATAACTTGCAATTAGGCTCACTGACGTCTCTAAATCGCCCATAGACCATTTGCTTCACCCAGTAACTTGCAGTTAGGCTAATTGGTGTCTCTAAAATGCTCATAGACTATGATTGTGTGTGAGTATGTGTGTGTATGTACTGTGCGAAGGACTGGTCCCCCGCTCAGGATGTATCCCATCCTTGAGTCCTGTACATCCTGCAACAGGATCAAGAAACCAGGATCAGGATAATCAGGTAGAAGATGGACTTTTATTATTATTGTTATTATTATTATTGTTGTTTTTGTTGTTGTTAAAGCCCCCTTTATTTATTTATTTATTTATTTATTTTGCCTCTTCTCAGGTTTGATGTTGCCTTGAAGGGAACCCCCCCCAAAAAAAAAAAAAAAAGTAGGGTCTATTACAAGGAGGTTGGGTTTCACTGTTACAAATTACAGCCGGAACCACACAGCTAGCCAGATTCAGGGAATAGTATCTATAAACTGCAAAAATGTCTGCTGGGCCATGCTTAAACTCTTGCACAGCCAGATGCGTACTGTGCCATACATTTTGTTATTGATTTAAAATGAATCTGTAAATTGAAATGTAAGGGCAGAATTTATTGCTTCTTTCTGATGCTGAAAGACGCTGAGAACCTTTGGGTATCATATTACTGGGATATTGATATGCTAATGAGTGCATAATTGTAATTGTAGAATCAATATATCCTGTATTATGGTTCGTAAATTAACATGTTAATTCACCTGCATTTGTTCATTATAAATAATAAATAATTTTTATCTTTAATTTTATTTTAAGCAGTAAGATGCGTGAACTAGGAAGAAAATTCAGAAAAGATTTAGATCATTCAAGACCTATTTGTTGTTCAGCATTATCCATGCTGAAATAATCAGTCTATGGAGTATTTTTCTGTTATTGCAGAGAAAATACCGTATATTACTACTTTGGAAAATAAAATCAATTTTTGCCTTATGCTATGTGGCAGTCTGTGATGTCACCTCTGACTGGCAACCTGATTAAAATTTTTTTTGCATATTTATTTAATATGTATCATGTTATTTGTAATATATAAACAAAAGAAACACATGTATATGTTTTAAAGCAATCACTAGATGGTAAGGATTGTGTTTGCTGTCATTGAAAAATAAATGTACATAGGAAATTACAATTAGGTTGTTGTTACAAAAGAACATATTACTGGAAACAAGTAATCCATCTGTTTCAATTAATGTCACATCCAATACATTCACATGCGACAGCGTGGGAAGAACCTCTGGGCAATAGTAGTACCTCCCATGCAGACTTCTACAGAGACAGCCTGATGCCAGAATTTTTGGGGGTAAATGAATAATATTTCAATATAAGCATGCTTTTTACAGAGCTTTCATCTCCAGGATGAAAAGAACTCCTCAGTATGGTTAAGACAGGTAGACTATGTCAGAGAGATATTGCATTACAGTAAACATGCGTGGGTGGGATCCAATCCATTCTCTCATATTAGCAATAACGGTGAAATGCTATATTCTCTCAAATGATGCAGGCTGACTAAAGCTTTTCTTTCTTCTCAGGCAGAATGAACGTATTGCAAAAGAGTCTTCATAGTTGGGAAGTACCTCCAACCAACTGCATTTACATTTAGAAATACTTCTGCTGACATTTTTGCTTCAGGAATAATAATAAATAACACCGTTAATTCAGCCTATAATATTACCGTAAACAATGTACAAAATGATAATGGGTTATGCTCCTTGGCACTTTTTCTGAAAACTGATTTGAAACATTGCATTTGTATTTTTTCCCTGAAGAATAGTGTGGTCTACCAGAAACAGTTGCTAACGGATATCTGTACTAATGGGTACACCTCCCACAATGCTCTACACTCTTAAACACATTCACTCCATTTTTGACCAACAGGCTCTACAAGTTCTACAGGCCAACAATCTTAATTGGGTCACATGATCACGTAGTGGATTACACTGTATGGGTTGGGGGTTCAAATCCTACCTCCACTATGAGTACATGTACAATTTACATGTTTCTTCTGGCTGTCCAAAGACGTGCTGTTAGGCTAGTTGTTTAATTCAAATTTTCTTGAGTTTGCGTATCTGTGTACTTGTACAATACTGTGCAGAAGCAAGCAAGCAAAAAAAAAAAATGTTTAAGACCATTTATCTGGGTATAAAGATTATATTTGCTCAGGAAAAAAAAAATGCATAAAAAAACATACAATAAAAAATACACTGCCTGGACAAAAAAAAGTTACTGTTTCAATTTAAATAAGCGAATACAGTACTTAAGAGCCAACGGACTGGTCTGGGCTCAGCAAAGTTATGCAGCAATAAAATGAAATCAGCTGAGTACCTGAATCTCCTGAATGACCAGGTTATCCCATCGATGGATTTTTTTCTTCCCTGAAAGCATGGGTATATTCCAGGACAAAAATGCCAAGATTCTTCGTGCTCATATTGTGAAAGAGTGGTTCAGGGAGCATGAAGAATCCTTTTCACACATGAACTGGCCACCACAGAGTCCTGTCCTTAACCACATTGAATGTCTTTGGGATGTGGTAGAGATGACTTTATGAAGTAGTTTGACTCTCCTGTTGTCAATACAAGATTTGATGAAAAATTTACGCAAATGTAGGCCACTTTTTTGGCCAGGCAGTGTATGTCAATAATTTCATCTGCTTTCCAAAATGTTTCTGATATCTGGTTGGATGACTAGAAGAACAGAGCTTTGTTTTTCCAAAGCTCTCCTCCCAGCCATTCTATGTATTTAAGTAATTAAGTTAAACAGTGATGAAATTCAAGTTAAATAGGCAAATGATTTTATGAGGCATTGATTAGTCAAACAGCACGTACAGGATATGGGTATATTGGTTATGAACTGCAAAATTTGAGATGACTCGAAGAGATGTTGTGAAATATGTCAAATTGACATACTTTGACCAACATAACATCACAATTTTTACACTGTCATAAACATAATTTAATTTTCTTTTTTGCACAGTACTGTATATGATCTGTGATGGACTGACCTCATGGTTGTAATGTGCCTTGCGCTACATCCTTTTGGACAAAAGCATTGACTGAATAAATAAATGTACGTTAGTTAAGTATTTCATTATCAGCACTGTCTCCATATACATTTTCTATACCTCTGATTAGGTATAAAAAATGTAATTATAGTTAGAAGTTGACCATGGTGCAAATGCTTTAAGTCATCAATGGAATATTACCACTGTCACTATGCGACTGAAAATATGTGAACGCATGTTTGAATCAGGAGTCATTAGCAGAGATGACCAATGTTGGGGAATGTTGCTTAAAAAAGTTACTTAGCTATATTACTTGTCACTTACAATAAAAGTGACTAAATATGTTATATAGTTAATTTTTATAAAATGTGATGTGTTACAGACTGTTACTTTTTTGTTACTTCATACTTTTTTTGTATGAAAATCTGCACATCTTATCGGCCAGCATTTTTTACTAAATCTTAATGGAAGTTGTGGAGAAGCATTTATGCCCCAGATAATGTTCACACCTTTTACTTCAATTAAAAAAAAAAATATATATAAAAAAAGTACTGTATTATGTTACTTTAAAAAGTAATCTGACTACGCAACACACATTACTTTTAATATGTTACCCCCAACACTGGACTGTGACAGACACTGAGGACAGTTAAGGAGATTTTTTGATGGGAGCGGAGGGAAGATGAAAGAATGACTGGCAAGTGGAGTACAGGCCAGAGACCAAGCGAGAGATCAAGGAACTGGAGCCAAGGAAAGACAGGTGGGGAACTGGGTAACCCCACATGAAGGCAGAAAACCAGGGGTCTAAGAGTGATGATAGTGAACCAGAGGTGGGTTCAATAACTGAATGGTGATTGGGAGAGACTATACTGTTTACACAAGACTTGATAATCACATGATTGAACTCTGGTGTGGAGAGAGTCGAGGGAAATTAGTCCGTGAGAAGCACAGGGGCAGTCATGGGAAGTATGATGCATGACACGGACAGCTGTATTCATTGGTGGATTTCAGAAAACCAGACCCAGTGCAAACACAGGTGTATATTGAATCTCACAGCCATGCAATCTCCAGCAACAAACATTGGCAGCAGAATGGGACATACTGAAGAGTTTACTGACTTTCACTGTGGTACCGTCACTGGAGACCACATTCCTGCTCATCAGTTGAACAGAAATCTGAAATTTCAACCACAGTCAACAGCAAGTGAAATGCTTAGGAGGAACAAGAGTTCATTTGTGAAGTGGCAGGTGTTACAGTTGCCTAGCTTTGTGTGACGCAACATCAAGGAGAGGCCACATGTGGATAAAAGTAACAAACATACTTTAACTATTAGGAGAAGAAAATGAAATTAAACTGTAACACAATAAACAAAACTAAAAATCCCCAAAAGCAATGGAGACAAATGGGAGCCTCAGCTGGTCCACCAGCATACCATTTCCCTCATCTGGATTGATCACCCCCACCTTCTTGGATTCCGTCCTATAAAATTAGAACAGACACCAACACCAGCTGGCCATCACACCACCGCCTTAAAACAGAAGCCTGTCATAGAGGGAGTCGGTAATATCCCAAAAATCTCATCAGCGAGAGCTGCTCTGAATAGCTTGGCCAGGTCTATACCATCCACATAGGTTCACTACAAGACAATAGAAGAAAATCATACAGAGGGATAAATTTATGGGACAGACATACAATTCTGAATTTCCCGAAGCACGACTCATTGCGCGGGTCTCTGCAGAAGCTATAAATCCTTTGGGAAAGTTCTATACATTACTGTCACGCTTACGAGACAAAGTCAGCATGATTCCAACTGCAGGGGGTGGTGGAACTTCACTCCACACACATCCTACTGCCAAGATAGTTCCATCGTCCCTCTATATGGACAATGACACCAAATGACAATGGTTACGACTCTCTGCAAAAGTTGCTATTGCGACAACATTTTCCACGAGAGAAGAAACTGTTTGTAAGCCTATTACCCTAATCAAAAAGTACTCCCCAAGTCTGACTGAGGAGAAAAAGAAATGTATATAGAAAAGATAGACTACAATTTGATTTGGAAGCTCCATTATCTAGGTGTATTCTAACAGATGCATTTTGAATGCTATCAACAAGAGACATAGTTCCACTGGTGATGAATGAGGCATAGCCTAAATTGCTAGACACTTCGGTTGTGTCAGAACAACATAGCTTCAGTAGACAAAAGTTCAGACATTCCTGCAGAAGTTGCAATAGTGCTGGGTATAACAAGCATTACTATTGCAGCTGTCACTGCCTCAGATATGTCAGATGAGGCATACTCAGGCAGCACAATCAGCCTTGCAGAAGTGGTCTTACATTTAGCACAGAGTTCTGGACATCATTTTGTCCAATGGTCTTTTCTTTGACAATAATGGAAAGTCTAACTATGATCTATCTTAGCCAAACTATTCAAACTATCCAATTTAGAGACAGACCACTCTGGACATCATTCCCTACTGTTACAGGCAATATGTAAATATAGTTCCCAAACGTTTTTACCCTTACGTTCCTAATGCCCATATATCTATATATATGATGATGCAATCAGAAACTATGTTTTTGCACTCTTCTAACACAAACAGATTACTTAAATCAATCTTTTAAACTGTTTCATCCTATTCAGGGTCACAGGGGGGACCTGGAGCCTATCACAGGCAGCGTTATGGCATGAGGCAGGTTACATCCTGGATGGGGTACCAACCCATTGCAGGGCAGAGTCATGTACACACTGACACACCCAATCACTCATTACGGACAATCTAGCCACAACAATTAGCCCACAATGCACATACTTGGATCAGTGGATGAAACTGGATGTCCCGGAGGAAACCCTCAAAGTATGAGAAGAACATGCAAGCTCCATGAACACAGAGCCAAGGGTCAAACTCCCAACCTTGGAGATGCGAGTGCTAACCACTGAGCCACCATGCCCCCCACTCACATAAATCTTCAAACATACTGACCCCTACAGCTATGTGCTAGCAAGTAAAAACAGAGTTAAATCCTTGCAACCTCCACGTTTATTTTTCTCCTTTCGGCCACTTCCAAAGTTGCTACCTATCCGCTTCAGGAACAAGTTCAGAAGCTTTTGAAACTGCCTCTTTTAGCCATTTTATACACATTTCTTTCAGACAAAGTCAATTCTATAAATGTCCTTAAATAAGAGAACACATCCAATCACATAAAATTTCGGCAACGATTTAATCATACTGCTTATGTCAGGCATGCACCATGCAATTACCTTAAAGAGATCAGAAGTACCAGTGGCCCCCCCAACTACCAAACAAACATTTGGTTTCTTGTGCTAAGTTAAGATCTTTTCAAAGATTAGAAGAAATTATTTTCTCAAATTCCAATTCAATTTCAATTTCAGACTGACAGTCCCTTTTGTATTCTCTAGTCTGTAGCTTTAATTATTTCAGCTGCTGGGAGGTCAATCCAGTAAATATAAACAGTGTGCACTGTAAGATTGAAAACCCAATGCCTGCATAGTTGACACAGCAGCTGGCTCACCTGTCTCATTTTGAGAATCTAAAATAAGAGCTTCCCTTTCTCCCAAGTTTTATTCTACCATTCCTCAAAGCTGCTGCACCTTGACACCTTCAGCGATGTAACTTCAATTACACAACGTTCAATCATCATCTGCAAATGATCATTTTTCAAACATTCCAATAATCAGTCTAAGCTGCTAATAATTACTCAACATTGCCCATCTTAGACCTATTCATTAAAATTTAAACAACTATTTCTTTTTTTCAGTTTAACCAAATCAAATTATGGTATTTAGCACAAAACACAAGACCAACATTAACTGTTGTAAATTTACCCCCTTCCAACTACTCATGACCAACCACCAATTATAGGCGATGCATACAGCTAAACAATGTCAAGCAGGAGATACACCTTATAGCAAAGGAGCTTGACCACTTCTAAACTAATAGGTTACTCAATAACCTCAGCTTTAGTCTTCAGTGCACCCACATGCAGTTCATCTGCACCCACGTTAGACACACCAAAAACAATGAAACTAAACAGAAATGACAGCATTAAGCCCTGTACAGCCTAGCGTGGGGGTACATGTAGCTTCAGCAGCCTAAATCACCCAATCCATTTCTCTCTGTCACGCACCATTGCCACCTCAATTTTTTCAAGCCCACCCAGAACCAATTACCACCTTAAACCCCTTAGCTATAAAACAATGGTTTACTGACTACAAGGTAAAAAAACTCAAAGACTGAAAGAAATAAACTTTTCAAGACAATATTAAACACAAACAAAAACAATTCTTTTCCTTATTCAATATAATATCAATGGGTCTCCTCCAAAATACCAATCAAAAATCAGATTCTGGACACGCCCCCATATGATATACGTACAACCACCGGCAAGACAACATGAAAGGAAGGCTACTCGTGGATAAAATTACAAATACTTTATCTGACAATTAAATAAGAAGTCACAAAAGTAACAAAAACAGCATCAATGAAAGATCAAAAATTGAAGCACTGTCACTAAATGAAATTACAATACAAAACTATAAATCCCCATAGGTAATGACGACTAATATTTGGCTCCCCTAGTCCACCATGAAAAGGGCCCCTTAATACCCCGGGAAGGAAATAGCCCCCTCATCAGGACTGGCCATCTTCACCTGCTTGCCTTGTAAAATCAGAACAAAGACCAAGACCAGGGTGGGCAAGGCAGAGCTGTCACACTGGCCCCACAAAGAGAAAGGAATGTGACCACCCAACTACCATACCTAACCTTACTAATTCTGCTATGGCTGAATGGCAGCAAATCCCAACAACATTGTTCCAACTTCTAATTGACTGCCTTCCCAGGAGAGTAGTGGAAGTCGCAGAAAAGGGACAACTTCCTATTTATACCATTTGTTTTGGGATGAGATGTTGCACAGGCAGATGTCCACATACTGTAATTTCGGCCATATTGTGCAGCTGCTCACAGCATATAGATGCTGGAATGACAGCAAGCCTCATATGTTTAATTTTTGTAGTTCATTTCTGACTAAGCAATGTAAAAGTATCAAGGGAGGTCAGGGTAAAGTAATGATAAAAGCCATGTTATAGTTTAGAGTTGATCACAGACACTGCTTATTTCATCTGCTTTTCTATCGGGAATAACCTAGTACAATATACAAAATGTCTTTCTCTCTCCCTGTTCCAGAAAGTGTGCATTTTTTAAACAGCAAACATTTAATTTTGATTGAGTTTCAGTGTAGTGAAGTATTGTCATCTAAAAAGCAGAACATAACTTACCCACCACTCCTACCTCCACACTCTCAGACTAAAAAGCAGTTCTCCGAATATGTGAGCAGACATAAATGACAGTAATGTTTCCAGCTGTCTCAGGATGAAAGTGAAGGTCTTGATAGGAAAACGACAGCTTGGCAGATGCCATCTCATCTATAGATCATGATTCTGACCTGGATATTTATTTTTAAATGACAGCCTTCATTCACTGAGTATATGTTATCCCAGAAAGGAATTAATTATATTTTTTATATTCTGTCAGCTTTTTACAATTTATATAATTCCAGAATAAATTACATAAAATGACAATATTTGCAATCAGTAGTGCTGTACATATTGCTTATTTGCAACATCTGTTTTTTTTTTTACCTTTTACTACCAAAATAACCTTTTTTTTTTTTTTGCATACATGTCAGGTTAAGGTGTGTATGCATTTTGTTTAGTTCATGATTACCTAAATGGAAGATTAACTCTAGAAACCTAAAGAAACACTGCCAATACATAGCTGAAAGTATAGGTCATATTGCACTTGATATGAATTTAGTACAACTTGAATGGCTTTATCATTATTATTACTTTATAGCAGAAAGAATGTTTTCAAATTCCCAACTAATTGTCATTAGTGTGGAATTATTCAGTTATTTAGAAAAATTACATTGAATCTGAATTTAAATGATGGCATGTAATTTATAGCCTTAGTCAGTGTAAGGATTCCCGGTAGTCACAGTGATCCACGTAATGATTTTAAAGATAGTTCATGTCATTCTGGGCTTTCAGAGAAGACAGGGAAGGATGGACCCATGCTGACAGCTTGTCTGCATGGGGTCTGTGGTGCATGTCACTGCTGTCAAACTGTTTATTGCAGTAACTGATGGGTAATCAATACTGCTTTTTCAAATAAGAAATCTTTGACATATTAGCAATAGGGAAGAAAATTATTCACTCCTTTTGGGAAAACAACATAGCAATTTCATACTTTATAATTAAAACTTTGCTGTTTGGAATTTTGTTTCATTTTATTTTAGTGAACACATATTGCTATTTTTAAGGAGCACCAATCATTTCTCCCTATTTTATCAGAAAATGTTAGCATTCCACACAAATAGAGCATTATACCTTTGTAAGGTTCTTCAGGTTTATTTCCATTCCCTTGTCTGGCCTCCAGCAAATCAAACCACAATTACGTTAGGTTAAGGAGCCTGAGTAGCACAAATATTAAAGCTGATGAAAGTTATAATCATGATTTGTTTTTTTTTTTTTCTCTGACCTACATGCAGTGAGTTTATGTGAATTCATTTTATTCCTTTTCTTTAAAAATCCCTCCTGCTTTTTAAACTCTTCTGCGAGCTTTCATTTTGTGTCAATCTCATCAAACCCACACCTTGTATTTCTGGAATGGAAACAAATATTATATTTACTTTCCTAAAAAAAGAAAAAAATATGGAACAGAACATGATGGCTATGCCATTGGAAGGTTGCCTCTGGTTTGAATACTTATCCACAACACAGCTGTGCTGTGTCAGAAAAACAACCCAGGCCCAAGTTAAAATTCCAATACCACTTGCCCTAACCAGCCTGAAACCCCTACTCTATGCCATTCCTACGTAAACCAAGTTTCTTTGGTTAACAAGGAGGAAAGCTAGAACTGAATGTTGTTATTCTGTGGTTTTGCTTCCCTGTTATTTTCGACAAGATGGTTGGATCAGAGAGGCAATAATCGAGAAATTCGGCAAATGTCTCCCTTTAACTCCCGGAAATTTAAAATTCCTTAATAAAATCCGAAAAGGCAATGCTTTCTGAGCTTGTTTGTACAGGTATTCAAAGTCAAATTAATTAAAACCTGGGAAGGTTCTCCAGCTCTCTGGGTTTATTCTGTTTGAATTACTGTGCAGTTTGAGAATTCTGCACCAAAAAATCGCTGGGAGTATTCAGGCAGAGATATTTAACACTCTGAACCTGAGAGATGAAAAAATGGTTAAATTATTTGCGTTGGATAATAAAGTGTTCTGTTTTTTCCATATTTATATTAAAAATCTAGCTCTAAATGAATATATTTAAATATAAACTACTTGCTAAGAAGTAAAAATCCTTTGAACTCACAAAGGATGTTGGGAATGTAGTCTAAGTTCCAGTGAATCAACTTGAAGATTGGCATTCAGATATATCGTGTTGATCTCCCGAAAGCATGGAGGAGAGCAGTGACTCTCCAATTACTTACACCGGGAGTAATAAGCAAGAAGCTGAAGCTAGTACTTTCATAAGTACTTCGTAAACTAACCCTGTTCTAATCACTAATGCACCTTACTTGCTGCAGATCAGATAAGAATATTTCAGCAAGGAATTATCAGCAAAAAAGCAATGAGGCAATAATTCGAGTGAATTTGCGGTAGAAACATATTTAGAATAAAACAAATTGCATTATTTATCTGTAATGGCGATGATGATATGTCTCCTCTTTGATCGTTTTTTGTTTGTTTTCTGTGCCCTGGGTGTTTGGAATTGGCTATGAATTTTTGGCCTTGTCTAAGCAGCTTAGGCAATAAATGTCCTGAAGATTAGGTAACGCAGCACCTGTAACCTTATACTGATATTGTTCTGTGCAGTTGTCGTTCCAGGTAGCGATACAGCAGGTCAGGATACTCACAGTGGTGCATCAATAGAAGGTCATGTCAAACTTTTGTACCATTCTTACGTCTAAAAAGGCATTAATTGGGTCTTCTTCACCAGTGACCACTTAAAGGCATATGAAAAATGAACTCAATTGTATTTATATTTATAGTGCCTTTCACAACATAGATGCCCCAAGACACTTAACAGGAGTGTGAGATAATTATATTGTTACATTCATGAATAAAAGAAAAAGTCAAAGGACAACAATGGAGAGGAATCAGAAAACCCTTCAGCATGGAGACAAAAACCCTCCCGGGGGTCAAAGGTCAATTGGCTGTTCAGTTCCTGTGGGAATGCTAACATTATACAGCCTCAGGAAATGCATTATACAATGCATTATTGATATGGGGTAAATTGTGCTCCGGTCCATCTGCAAACCAGTTCTCCATCTTGGTGTCTGGCAGATCATGCTGATTGTAGACAACATCCCCATGCAATGTCACACATGGATCTGTGGGACTAATGCGCCTTCCCAAGGTGGATGGAAGTAGTAGGTCTTCAGTTATAATGTAAAGACTGACTCAGCATTTTGTACATATCTTGGAAGATCATTCCATAGCCTAGGGGCCCATTAACTAAAGCCATTAGCGACAACATTTAATTTTTTTATATGGAGATAACAAGTACACTTACATTCTGTAAACTAAATAAATAGTTTGGACTGTAAACATTAATCTGTTTGATTAAGTAGGCTAGTGCTTGACCTTTAAGTAGCTTATATGTAAGAAGACAAACTGTAATGTTGGTCTTGGACCTGACATGAAGCCAGTGGAGAACAGGGGCTATACCTTGATACTTTCTGCTCCTAGTAATAAGTCCAGCTGCTGCATTTTGAGTATGTTGTAAGATGTTTCATGTGTGGTATGTACTTCCTGACTGTAGACCATAGGGAATCGGAAGATATAATCCCACTCCACTGTCGTTCTTTTGGTGCTTTGAAGAGCTTCTCGCCCACCTCCCTTAAAGGGAGGATAGCTTCCTCAGTTTTGTTGACATTCCATCCATTTTCTGAACTGCTTAATCCTATTTAGGGTTTTGTTGATATAGTTCGATACGTACCAAGAAAAAAATGCTGACTCTTGGTCTGTGGTGTCGATGCTGGATATCACGCCCGCCACCATTGTGTCATCGGTGAGTAATACGTCATTGGAGCTGTGCTTTGGTCTGCAGTCCATAGTGTAGATGCAGCACTGAAGAGGACTAAGAACACTTGGGGGCATCTTCAGTCATGTGAAAAAGTACACCCCCTGGAAATTGATGTCTTTTCCAACATATTTGGACAAACAGACATTTGATCTCACTTCTGTACAGATTCCTAGTTAACTGAAAACTAGTATGATGCTGATTAAGAAAGCAGCAGGGGATGTATATGTATGCTGGCCAAAAGAAGCCTGCACAAGCTGAAGAAATTATGACAGGCACTATGCCAGCTCTGGATGTCTGATTTAGCGACAGAAAAAAATGCTAGTTGAGGAAACCTGATTTTAGAGCAGCCAGCATCTGGGGATTTAATCTTAATCTACCCTCACAGGTCCTGTTGCTGATTTATTGTCCTCTAAGACAGATGCCATAACAGAAGACTCCCCACTGTTTCTACTCTAATAGTCCCAACTTTAAAAACAAAGCAAAAGAAATAACAAAAATCAATCCTAGAATTTGGTATTATTTCTTTTCTAACAAGTACAGCAAATTTAGAAAAATGGACTCTCTGGGCAGTGATTTCACTTCCTCTGTTAACAGGAGGGTGTTTTAAAGTTCCTCAGAGACCTCATAATATTGTGAGCATTGTTGTCAAACATGAAGCAATCATGAGAACCAGACATATGGTACATCTCTAATTAGACCCAGTCCTCTATTCAAAATAATTTAATAACATATCAGGGGATGTGTTGACTTATAACAAGATCAGTCAATGCAAAATTTACAGAATCCGCTGAAATAAAAATAGGACATTATGTGAAATTCAGTCAATGACAAAGGATAAATGTATAATAAAAGTGAAGTTTTCCAGTCAACAGCATAGAAAAACACACACACATATATATATATACAGTATATATACAGTAAAATTATGTGTGTGCCTGTCATATTTGCCTGATTTCCTTGTAATGTTTTCCAGTTACCCTTGCCCTGATTGCCCTCACGTGTTTCACTTGTATCCCTGGGGACTTAAGTCTCTGTCTTTGCTGTTCTTTGCTGTGTTTGCTGACATGACTGCCAGTCTTGTGCCTAGTTTCAAGTCCCTAGTCTTGCCCATTTTTTACCCCTTGTATTCAGGGCAGAGCCCAGCTGTTATTTTATTGTTGTTTCTGAGTAAAGCCCTTTTACACTATCACCAGCATTCTTGTTTCTTGGCTCTGCAACCTGCGTTTACTAATAATATGTGAGGACAGATTTCAATAGAAGTAAAAAATATTTTCTCTTCTTCACAGTAAAATGTTTGTAAAATATTACCTTTGATGATTTCTGAAATCATATTCCTTGGTTTCATAAATGTCTTTTCAAATAATGAGCTAAATTTAAAACAATTTGTAAAACTGCCCGGAAGTCTTATCTCCTCTCTTTGGTTCTAGCTGCCCCGCGACACTTATTGAGAAACACATATAGGAGAGACTAAAGTTTGGGATCAGGGGACAGGGTCAAGCACATAGGCAGAAAGCCTACCTAGTTTCTGCCCACTAATAACCATAAATGGTCAATGCTAATGAATGTCCTGATCATAAACTATGCAAATCAAGCCCTTCTGATTGGTAAGTCCCACTATGCTGTTGATTTGAAAAAACACTACCTGAAATAAAAAAATAAGTGGGTGTGATGGAGAAAATCGTATATTTTGCTTTCATGTACACAGTAATGTAAGATAGTTGAACCACTTTCAGGGAAACTACATGCTGATTTTGAGGTTTTGTTTGCCTAGTTATCAGGTTCAACGTTTTTCTTAAATAAGCAGCCAGGATGCTAAACCTAGGAGTATTTCACCCTAAACGTTTTAGACAGACATACGTACATCACACTTTTAGAAAAAGAAAACCCATGTATGGTTGTGTCTTGAGATTGTTTTCTTCTCTTTTGTCACAATAGATGTCCTCTTGTTGTGCAGCTTCTGCAAGCAATATCTCCTCTTTCTTTATTCATCGGTATCTTGTCTATTATTAACTTGCCGGCTGACTCTCAATATGCGACAAGCAAGTGGGATGCATTATTTTAGCTCATGATGCAGAAATGATCTTGATCAAAGCTCCAATGTGCATTTGCTAATTAAAAAAATCCTCTATTTGAACAGAATGGCAATGAGCTTTCAGTGAGAGCCAAAGGTGCCCAAAATGTGGCCCAGCCAGCCCAGGCCGCAGTATAACATCTGAGTATAGGATTAGAGAGTGTGTGCTGGATTTAAGGTGGATTGACCATGTGGAAGGTATCCAAGTTAACTTGGATTCAGGGGAAATGGCTTCATTCTGGATGCTGAAATTATGGGAACAATGACCTAGCCCGGTCTGGCCCAAGAAAGACCCAGCTGGTCAGACCTCAGTGAGCACTTAGTGAACATTGGTGATTTCCAGCACAGTCGGATCTGAAGATAAAGGGAAGGAAATAACTTCCTTTGCACAGGGCCAGTGTAGCGGCAATCAGTGTGGACAAAAACCCATATCAGTGGTGTCAAACTGTGTCATGCTCGTGGCATCTGAAACCAGGTGTCCTATGAGGCCGTGTTGTGCCAGAACCAGTGCAAAATGAAAGATGCAAATAACCACACATTAACTAAAGGTAAAGTCCAAAGAACATAATGCTTTTCCATCATGAATTTAGCAATTCTCAGTTTCATTGGCAGTGATTGTGGAACTTCCGGGAATAGTATAGTTTTTGGCTTGCACATATAAATGGAAAATAAATAAATTGAATCTAACATTTTTTAGACTTAATGTTCATGTCAAAATGTGGCTTTGTGATATAAAGTATTAACATTTGTGTGGTAAGTTATCTGGCTTGTCTGCATTTTCCTGTTCTACAGTGTTGTCTTTACCTGATTTACCCAAAATTTTGCGTATGCATGCCCCCTAAGCTGCCATAAATATACACAAGTTCTCAGGTAATGTTTTCTTTTAAAATTCCCAAATTTTGATTAAGTTGCTTTATATGCACATGGAAGGCTTCTTTTTTGCGTACGCAAGCTTAATAAATGACACCCCATATTCCTAATGCACAGAGCCACACAAGACCCCATTTACTTAACCTAATGCCACTGACGTCATACGGTTGGTCAGTTAACTGGAAGAAGTAGAGTTTTACTGTTTGTCATTGAGTAGGTGAAGGATCTCAAACTCACTGATTCCCTCCAACAGGAACCAATAATTCAGGAGTGACCATTAGAAAAGGAAATGTTTGAGCCTCCCAGCCTGCCCACTGCTGATAAAGTAATTAGGGAGTTTTTTTCTGGTAAGGCCAAAAATCTGAGTGAAGAGATGGTGGAAATTGATCCCATTATGTAAGTATGACTCGACTTTAATAGGAAGTCAGACCTACTTCATTCATGTTATGAAGAGCTTGAGGGGGATACGGACAAAACTGAAAAGCTCTCTTAAAGTGCTTCCTTCATGCCTTATCCACTCCCTTTCGGCCTTTCTTGAGTTTCAGATAAGGCATGCTATTTTATTTTCATAGCATGGCCCTTCATCTCATTAATAAATAAATGTAAAATGCCTGTAGTGTGAGACTGTCTGTGTGAATGTAAGGGTATGTCTGTGATGGACTGGGATTTTGCCCATGGTGTATCCCTCCCAACTACCCTGTCCTGCCTGGGATTGGCTCCTGGTACCCCATGAGTATATTTATTAAAAATAATTAAAGACATAATATGTGATTGGGCTTTGCTGTACATTAATATGCAAACCAGCAGAAAAATGACAAATTGCTCATTAAATTAACGTATTCATTAAATGAATGAAACCTATACATTCAAAGTGTAACATTAATAAAATGTAAACAACAAAGCAGTTACAGTGGTAGGGTGAAATATTTTCTTATCCTCAAGAAGGCAGAGGACAATAAAAATAGGTACTAAATGGAGTTTTGTGATGATTTATGGCCTACCATAACAAGTCAACAAGTTAAACCCTTAATAGTTTTCTTTGTGATGGACGGTTGGGTGGTTAATACAGCCTGTGATTAATAGACCAGGGTATAGCATTTGGCTGGATACTTTGTCTTATTCTGGAGATTCAAAAATTAACACAACTGATTTTAAACATTTAATTGAAAGGAAAACAGAGCTGCATCTATGGTTAAATATCAACTGAGCTTTTGCAGATATTAAAAAAGCAACTTCTTAGATAAAATAGTAAAGTGTTATATTTACCAATGTTCATAATTTAATATCGAACATCCATTGGTCTTTTGTAGATAACTCACTGAAAATAAACTTCTATGGTTAAAAAATATAATGAAATTTTTTACTGTTATATATTTAGACTGGTATTGCTATAGTATGTACACTGCATAAATCAAAAGATCGTGTAGTGATTATTCCTAAAAGTGTATTCCATAATGCATTGCAGTAATGCAAAGAAAAAAGTTTAATAGTGATTTTTCTGACACAAAAACCCAGAGAGGAGAGGGAGCCCATTTTCTGACCAAGTGTTCAGGTTACTTTTCCACTGGCTAGCTAGCTGAAATTCTGGAGGATTGTGCCAGGCTGGAGTTAGTTGTTTTGTTGGAAGGGCACTATGAAAAGAAAAAAAATATGTCACCAATAAAAATAAGATTTCATTCATACATGTCAATGTAACAGCACTGAAAATAGTGAGTTTTGTAATTAAAAACCAGCATAAAATAGCACAAGAAAAATTTGTGCAGGAGAAGTGTGGACTGTAACAATAAGTCTTCTCTGGGGACTGTGGGCCCGGGACTATGTAAAGCACTTTGTGACCGCGCTTCATGTTAAAAGCACTATATAAATAAAAATGAATTGAATTGAATTAAGTAAGATTACACAAACACAAAAGAGTTGGTCAATTTTTAAACACAGTTATCAGCTTCTGTCTGTTTAAATACAGTTGTCTAACAAGTCTATCATAATCCAACACTATGCCCATATTATCTGTCATTGTGAGAAAAAAATATTAATTTCTAAATATATACAGTATATATTCATTTATGAAATTAGGATGTCACAGGAATGTCAAAGTTCAGGGTTTATTTGGGTCAGAATTGCTAATGTGAAGAATTTTCAAGTTGTGTGATATCCTCCACTATCACTGATCTGGGTCTTGGTACTTTGTAGTAACATTGTCAATGTTTGTGGTTGTAATTATTAAATGTCACATGATTATAAGAATCCACATGCATATGGCAAATGGGCTATGCTTTAGGGGATAGAATCACTCTTGGCATTAAGCCATAAGAATACTGTGCAAACACACACAAGGTAAACCAGCTTGTGAGTTGACCTTGGGCATCTGTAGCTGAGATTGATGGGCTGTTTTCCAATGCACTGTGCAGCATTCAAAAGCAACATTCAAAGGTGAGGTGCTCTGTACTGTATGAATTAATTAAAGCTTTGTTGAACTGAAGTGTCCTTTTGCCAACAACCCCTGGACTTTGATCGATAAGCTTACCCTTCTGTCTGATTAATAAAGGAGTACCATTAAACCAACACAACTAAATCCAGTTAGCATAATGACAAAATGTCAATTATTTCTTGTAGTGTCCTCTACAAACCCTCTACAATGATAATGAGAACGGGGCCTTGTTTTTAAATTCACAAGAAAGTTCTTATATTATTCCTTATATAAAAAACACTTTTAAAATATAACTGTTATATAGCTGGACTGTTAAATAACAAATACAGTACATATCCAAATTCAGAAGGTAACATTTTGAGTGTACACAAAGTATTTACTAAAATTTCAACTGCACTTGTTTCCAAAGTGTAGCGATAGCAATAATATTCTCATGCTATTCTCATGCCTTTTTATAGGCAGTGTTCATGCATAACAAAGCCACATGTACAAATACAACCCTGGTGTGTCTGAATGAAGGGGCAGATGACTAACATACACTTTAGCCCTGGTACATAATTTATTTTGTCTGCTGTAATTTACAACAACAATTACATGACCTCAGAGTTCATCTCACTTGTATATGTAAATATTTTAGTACTTAACAAACACTCCTCTACAGTAATCCTCTCTTTAAACAAGCCATTGAACTCTGGTTAGCTGTTGACTAGAACACCTAGTTCAAAATTATGTTCTTTATAACATGCTCTATAGTCTAAATTTCATTATAAGCAATACAGTACAGTGTCATTACATCTTTCTGACACTTTACTACATATATCCATCCATGTTTGCGAAAAAGCTACTTTGGTAGTTATATGCTAGACTGTGATTTTGTACTTTTATGTTTGAATAGCAACTGATTACAAAATGTGTCCACTAACCTTCTTTTAGCTGTTTTTATATGATCTGTTTCTAGTATTTTCCTTGTATTTGTGTCATCTGTGTTGTTCTTGCTAAATGTGTAATAGCAACCATTCTAGATTTGGACATTAGATAGATTTAGGTTTATTTGTGATTATTGCTGTGACAGGTGCAATTTAATTACTTTTTCACATGGGGTAACATGTTATGAATCGAAAGCTGGAATTAAAATTGCTGGGAGAAATATTAACAACCTCAGATATGCAGACAATACCACTCTAATGGCAGAAAG